>JALPQI010001197.1:0-67572 GCA_025490895.1 Thaumatotibia leucotreta | reverse complement strand
GGTCGTATACTTGTTTGCTACAGTCCTATTATAATCGTACTCGCAAAAACAAAAGACAAAAATAGGCAAAATGCGTTCTTGTCGTTCTGCGTATTGGGTAATTTGCTTTCAAGTCGATCTAAGGTTTTGGCATAATGCTCGATGGTCAAACTGCAATGTAGGCAAAACAACACACTAGTCATTTTGCGTTCTAGACGATCCGCGAATAACCGATTGATTGTATCTGACGTGTTCATTAGGATGTGTAGGAGATATCGACGAAAGCTAGCTAACTTCGCTTCGTAGCTCCTGCTTATTAGTCTTTTGAACTTAACTTTATTGTCTTGGTTTTACCCTGATCTGCCTCATTTGCTTGATTTCTAAGTTTATGCTAATCCATATTAGGACGAATAAAGTTATATTTAATAATGTTATGCATATTTCAATTATGCGTAATCAGTAATATGCGTATTAAGCATTATGGAATTTCATTATTTTGCCTATTCAATATTATGCTTAATTATTTATGCCAAATCCGTTATGCGAATTCATATTAGGACTATTAATATTAGGCATATTAAAGGGGACCCCGCCCTGTTACTAACAGAAAATGGCCTTGGTTTCGATGTTTTGGCGCCAAGCCGTCGCGTCGCTTGGTTTTGACCGTTGATGATTTCCTTTGTGGTTCGCGCCAATATCCTAAACTGAGTAATTAATATCAACTAAAACTGCCTAAAAACATTTAAATAGGTAACGGACTTTCGTATCGTTACAGTACTAATGCGATTCAGTTTAGGTCGAGAGAAAGGGGACAAGATTATACGAGTCGTATATCTCTGTCCCATTCCCTGAACCTACACTGAATCGCATTAGTACGTCATTCTACATCTTTTATGGTGCATTATTCTGAAGTTTCCTACGCCATCTAAAACTAGTGTCGATAAGCGCATTTACTTTCAGACGTTGACATGACACTCATGCATGACGATGGCATCAATTTATGTACATACTCTAGTCAAGAAATTAGTGAATGAACCTAACAAGATAGGTATACGTATTGTCGTACTTTATACACCGTGGTCTCGAATAACCCGAAAGATTTTAACCACGCATTTTTGATGTAAAAACAACCAAAAAATATTATATGACTTTTGTCATTTTTGGCGAAAAAAAAATTTTATTTTTATTTTTTTATAATTTTTTTTTTATTTTTTGTATGTGTTTTAACATTAAAAGTAAATGTTATTCATAAAACTAGCACTTGCAATGAGTGTTAAGGTTTTTTTTTTACAAAAACCTCATTTCTAAATTATTTATTTCTCACTTTTTGACATCTATTAATGAAATTAGTGAGACTATTCTCCATAATGGCACCAACGCCGTTAAAAAGACCTTTTGTACTGAGTAACAATTAGAAAATATGTTTTTTTTAAATTGGTAATAACTCTGAAACTAGGCGATATCCAGAAAAGTTTATACGACATTATAGTTTCTAAATATGGTCAAGAATACACTGTTAAAATCTTTCGGGTTATTAGAGATCACGGTGTATATTCTGTGGTATTGTTCTTAACGGCTGGATAAACGATGATGGTGAGGAACTGTTTATTAATGATTATCACAAAACTTTATCATGTACAAGGAATAAGTTCGTCGATTTACATGTATACTTTTTTATCTGGCGCCAACAAGACAGTTAGAGAGAGATGGCATGACACCTTTAGTCACAAAATATATTGATATAGTTCTGTGGAGATTATCCTTTATTCTTTGTCAGCCTCCGTAGCCTAGTTGGTGGCGACCCGGCCTGCGAAGCTGGAGCTTCCGCGGGACTAGGTCGATTTTATTTTATTTTATTCGGAAAACCAACAGCTAAAATTACTAAGACTAGGTTTTACAAATTAGTTATCAAACAAGCCAATTAAAGGTTTCCACAGATATGGTAGGTACATAGATCAACACAGCAGCTAAAGCATAAAAGCAAATATTACCACACAAACTTAACATGCAGCGGCAAGACATATTACAGTGAGAAGAGAAAAGTAACTTATTGAAAATATCCATAATATCTATACATATTTGTGAATATAATTGTATGCTAGTTGCACATACGGTCACCTGCAGCAGGCGGCGGAGCAAAGAAACTCGATGACATAAGATTTTTAACTAATGCGGGTTATAATAAATGTAGATTTGTGTAAGATCTCCCAAGATATTTATTTATTATTCTCTGGTTTCCAGATGTGTACCGCTGCCTGTTGGAGTGGCGTGGCTTCACGTGGACGGGCCGTGTGTCGTACGGAGGCTTCCTCCTGCACTCCTTGTTCCAGCGAGCCCTCGTTGGCATACAGCGGCAACCCATTCTACATATCGGACTATAATATTGTACGTATACTGAGTCAACAGAAGTTTACTCACCTTTAGATAGTACTAACGTAAGGTCCATTCATCCTTAGTTGTCTTATCTAGTAAACAACTTTCTAACCTAAAAGTACACGTTTTCTGTTGTAAACTGGTGTTTCCTTGGTTAAAAATTAAGCAATTTACTATAATCACTACACACGGACTGCACAAATACGGACTCAGGTATTTTGGTAAAGGCAAATATGGCAGTTTACAACAGAAAACGTGTACTTTTAGGTTAGAAAGTTGCTTACTAGATAAGACAACTAAGGATGAATGGACTTTACATATGGATGCACCCTGCCTCCCGCCGAAAGAACCCCGCTCCGGTGACCACACAGTTACTCTGAGTCTTGTCTCACTCACACAAGCAAGGCGCGTATACTCCTATACATACACGAGTTTAGACTATTTTGTTCTGCTTAAACCGTTCCATAGGAGTGCGTCAGTGTGTAATTTTTTTAATTGAAATCTACATTGAGATCACAATAGAGCTAAAAGTAATGATACCTACAATATACCAGTAATTGGAGTTCGAGGCCAACGAAACTACGACAGATGCGTTATTGTCAAATCTGTCAAAGTCTCTTATGTCATTGTCAAATAAAGTTTTCAGGTTTCCACAACCTTTTTATTATTTAAATTATTTATTTAAAATAATTCCTAATAAAAACATTATATACCTCCGTAATGTTTATACGCCTTTTTGTTTAATATGGCTGTCACAACTAGGATTTTCTTAAAAACACGTGAATACCTAAAAACTTGTCTTTTCTCTTAACTAACATAGAAATGACAAAATTTTCTTGTAAATAACTTAAAATGATAAGATTGATAAGAGCCAACGTTTCAAAGCCTATTTTAAAAAGAAGTTGAATTACCAGTGAACACAAACGACAGCGTGCCATATTTATTAAGACGGTAGGTATGGTTAAATTACTAAACCCCCTGCCTTATTACGGGTTAAAATTATGGGAAAGAAATTTGGAAATGTAAAATGAAAGAATTATTTGTATTTTATTTTTTTATGTCTTCTTCATCACTTATCCTCCTGAGTGGTAACTTTTTCAAAGCTGGTCCCATAGTAAAACTTGACTGTAATCATGAGTAGATCCAGAAAATATGATTTTGTATCATTGTGTTTTATAAAATTTCACCCAGAATATTTCATTTGGAATTCAATTTAGCTTCGCTATACGGGTGTATATAAAAATATACACCCGTATAGCGAAGCTAAACATGGCTGAACCAAGTGGGTCACCTTGTTAACAACCTACGGAAGAAAACAAAACGTTAGATCTGTATGATAATTTAAATGCAGAATTATAGCACTGCCAAAGAAATTTGTAGGTCAAAGGAATTTTACGAATACGAAATTGAAACTTCGGAGGGCCATCTGTACTAAAAAACGTCGTACGAGACACGTGCAAAAACGAAATTCGTAACTCGTATCGATTTAAAACGCTCCCTATCGGTCGTGTTTTAAAACATCGCCACTCGTTTCGAATTTCATGTTTTTCGCACTTGTGTCATAATATACTACTTTATATTTTTCTTTATAAACAGATTGTGAATTTCTTATAATGTTCCAGCATTTCGTGGCAAAATATATAAAACTGCCACGAAATGTTGTTTTGTGGCGAGGACAGATAAGAGGAGTATCTCTAACATGCCAATGCCCTCAGTCTCATTCGAAGCTCGTCCAATAATGGGAATAATAGGGTACTTCTATGCGATTATTCAGTCGCAACAATCAAGTCATTACCATTCCCAAATTATTGACGAACTGCGTATAAATTGTGGAGTCATTTTCGATTATCTTGTAGCAGACGCATGTTTGTCTGCTATTCTGGCATAATAGTCTCGTTTGCTTTTATAAAACGGTAAATAAAGTGGTGATGGTAATGAATAAAAAAACGCGTAACAAAATCGCATAGAAACACCTAATAATGAAACCGTGTAATAATTGTAACCCACAGTTAACAATCCTGGCGGCGACGACGTTCCTATCATTCGGCTTCGGCGCGCTGCTGTTCGTGGCGGTGGAGGCGCCGGCCGCAGCGATTCTCAAAGCTGCGCTTGCGCCACCACGCGCCAAGCGGGAACCGTCTACAGATGCCCCCAGTGACGCTACTACTAAAGTCTAAACTACTGACTGTTCATCACTAATAAAAATATTGTGTATCTTGCTGTGATTTTCGTAGTGTACCTTGATGAAAACAAAATTTTACATCATTTTTTTTGTGTTACGAAGTTCTACTCTGTCTAACATCCTTCGGCGGTAAAAAAGGCGAAAATTCAAAATTTCTATGAGCTATAAACAATATGCGTCTATGCGTTTCAATGTAGGTACCAACAGTAGTTGGACAGAGCCCTACCATAATCATGTATAGTTTGTATAACTAACTTTCGTTTTACAATAGAAACGATCGCGATTTTTGTTTATAATTGAACCAGAGCCTGAATAATTAATACCTTAACTATTCACAATCTTGTTGCAATCGACCCGTAAAACAAACATACAAAACAAAACGAGGCCGAAAATTGATATACCTATCATCATCCTTGCGCAATTCCCGGTTGCATTCGGGGCCTGCGCCTCGAACCCCGGGGCCCGATAATTGATATAATAGGTATAAATTCGGTTATTTTGAGGCTATGTATAAGTACATTACTTATAGTTATTCGGCACATTATGGTACAATTGTATACTTATAAAGTTAAGAGCTTTAATGAAAACAAAACTTAAGATTAATACGATTAATAAGTATAACCTTTCTCTTTGTGTTACAAATATGACTTTCGTAACACAAAGGCTGCAATATTTTTGAAAACGACCCTAATATTATTGATTTACAGGGCCCATGGTCGAGAACTACATCTAAAGGTGCATTTAAACCAAACGAGCATTCGCTCATTCTATCCCCCACTCTACGAAATCCGTTCGTTACACAAAATGTGATTCGTCGAAATTCGTTGATTTCGTAGAGTGGGGGATAGAATGAGCGAATGCTCGTTTGCTCTAAATGCACCTAAACATACCTACCCACCATATTCCCACCTCAATACAAATAATACCTACAATATTATGTAAAATATTAAACAGGGACTTATTCTAGGATATTATGTATTACGAGAGTAACAGGATTGTGACTATTCTGAGTATAAAAGTATTTTTTATAGTGAGCAAAAAATAAAAGAAAAAACTTGAAAACTGATTTTTATTCTCAATCTCAAGATTACCAAAACTCTGCCGTTTTTAGAAATACCTAGCAGTAGAGTTTTAATTACCACGACTTTTTATAAAATTTACTTAAGTATAAGAGTGTAGGGAATTAGGCGCATGTTGCACACTCATTCCCGCCCTGAATTGTTGTGCCCGTGAATGGGTGGCAGCAGGTGTAAAACGCAGCTAATTTCTCCAAAGGAATTTTATGTGTTGGATCTATATCTTCCAAGCCAAAGAAAAAGTAAGAGCAGAAGTGTAACTGTACTCTGTAAGTTAAATCCAATGTTGCGTGCCTACCAAACGTACAACGCTGCTGGGCCGCTCAGGCAGGACGCAGAAGCCGGGCCCGGCTCGGAGCTAGCTAGCTAGCGGAGGCCTACAAGTGACTGGGGTTGAGGACGCAGAAGCCGGGCCCGCTGGGGGGCTCCGCGGAGACGCCTCGGCGCAGCATGCGGCACGCGTGCTCCTCCAGGCGGTGGAACACACGCGGGCCCGGCTCGGAGCTAGCTAGCGGAGGCCTACAAGTGACTGGGGTTGAGGACGCAGAAGCCGGGCCCGCTGGGGGGCTCCGCGGAGACGCCTCGGCGCAGCATGCGGCACGCGTGCTCCTCCAGGCGGTGGAACACACGCGGGCCCGGCTCGGAGCTAGCTAGCGGAGGCCTACAAGTGACTGGGGTTGAGGACGCAGAAGCCGGGCCCGTTGGGGGGCTCCGCGGAGATGCCCCGGCGCAGCATGCGGCACGCGTGCTCCTCCAGGCGGTGGAACACACGCGGGCCCGGCTCGGAGCTAGCTAGCTAGCGGAGGCCTACAGGATAGTAAAAGTACTAACGGTATGGACACGCCCTGCGTCCCCATGTTCGTGCTAGCTCCGGTGATCGGAGTTACCCTGGCACGGCTTATCTCACACGAGCGAGCATTGTGCGAATACCAATTTGTTTCATACATTTTATCGCCACTGTCCAAGGTGTGACAGAATGGGAACAATGGTCACCAACTTGAGACGTTCATTACTAGACGCAAATATATAGTAAATAGCTTCCGAAAATAAATGAAACATGTCTCATGCGCCTACAACATTTGAAGAGTTACCTCAATTTTTCCAGGATTCCATCATCAAATCAGGGCCCGATGACAATGAGGCCAACTACAAGGTATACTCTATCAAACGAAAAAATATTTTTCCAATTAACCCAAGCATTGTCGAGTAATTGGTAAAAAATATATCTACATAAAAAAAAAAAGATTTGTTTGAAGTCTGTTAAAAACGAAGTTGGTAGGTAGGAGGTACCTAGCTGTCAAGTTAGTTTTTAATTAAATTCCTCTGTCTTATTTTTGAAACACTTTGTTAGAGCATATTTATTTTATTTTTTAAAGTACCTACTTATTTGGTACACTTGCCTACTACAATGTTTAGAAATTATGTGAACACGCATTTTTACACTCAAAAATGACAATGAAGTTCAACAACAGTTCACGTATGTTAAGATTGTAGAACGATACATTTTGTTTATCAAATTATTTCCTACACATCCCATGTTCATACAATCTACTTCATAATAAGGATGTTCAATAACTATCGTTTCCTCAGTCGAATGTACACAGACCCGCGGGAAAGTATAATAAAATTGTATGTTCCGGACATTTCTAGCACCAGTCTGAGACCGCGATCTCCTCCGCTGTTGGCGGTGCCTGGCCAACTTCCACACCAAATTCGTAAATTTCGAAGATTTGACTTGGTCACTGCTTCGTGCTCTATCCGTTTTCAATACATTTCTTTTTGTATCGCACTGGCCCCTTGTGTCCGGTGAATCCTTGAGTTTTTCTGAGGTGTTACTTAGTATAGTTGGTTATCCAGCTCTTGCTCTTATAGTAAAGTTGCAGATTTCTAAGAATGAACTTTTGACAGTTATAGATTAATCCTTATTAATATGAGGTTAAGACTCACAGGCACATATTTTTTCTATACCTTAGTCTTAACTTCATATAACCATATAAGGCTCATTTCTAAACTGCAAAATGTTCATTTTCAGAAATCGCCAACTATATATGAAGTGTACGAGTATAATTAATCCTTAATGGTTAAAAGAACACTTTGGACGCCAACGACCGATATACAGTCGTGGCCCACTAATTAAGAACAAATAGGTTATTTAACACTATACAGAGAAAAGTCAGCTGTTATTAGCAGAATATATAAATAATAGGCAACCGCCTTTAACACATGATTTATCATGAATCTAGACACCATACAATTGACTGTACACATGTACTTTAGTTCGTAAACGTAAATAATTAATACGAATACAAACTTGGGACTTTATCTAGTATAATTAATACTGGCACTCTAATTAGGAACACTGTGTTTGAATCCTCGTATCTTCCAAAATAATTGAATAAAGCCTACACTTTGACGTATTTTGAGCTCCTGCATTTTCTGTCAATAAAACGTGCTTATTGTTTTTGTGAAAATGGGGAAAAAACGGAGTTCAGATGGCACTATCAGAGAAATCATAATATCGTTGGTTTTTAACAAGAAATTGAGCTATCAAAAAGTCGCTGACCACCTTAAATGCTCTAGGACTAGAGTTTCCAACGCCATAAAATATTTAAGGCTCATGGAACATGTCAGAAGGTCCAACGAAAGAAACTGCCACGAAAGACGACTCCTCGAACGAACGCTCTTATCGTAAGGATGGCGAGAAAGAATCCTAAACTTTCTTCTGTTGAGATTAAACGTAAAATTTTTGGAGATCAACCCGGTCTGGCGGCTCGTACTATTAGAAAACGACTGAACGAAGTAAATTTATTTGGCAGAATAGCTCGCAAGAAGCATTTAGTAAGTAAGAAGAACAGAGACGCACGAACTGAATTTGCGAAAAAATCACAAAAATCGGACGTTATCGCAGTGGAATCACGTTTTATGGTCTGATGAAACTAAAATTAACAGAATAGGCTCCGACGGTCAAGTCTACGTTCGTCGACCACCAAATACAGCGTTCGACCCCAAGACTTGGTATACGACGGTAACCGTAAAACATGGCGGCGGGAACATTAAACTATGGAGTTGTTTTTCGTGGCATGGTGTGGGGCCATTGGTCAGGATTGATGGTATTATGGACCAGTATATGTACAAAAATATTCTAGAAAACACCATGTTGCCGTATGCTGAAGAAAATTTACCAGTTGTATGGACATTTCAACAAGACAACGATCCTAAGCATGCGGCAAAATCTGTAAAAGAATGGTTTCGTTGTAATCAAGTTTCTGTAATGACTTGGCCCTCCTGCAGTCCCGATCTTAACCCAATAGAGAATCTCTGGAACGATGTGAAAAAAAGTCTCGCCAATAAAAATAAAAAAAAATTAAACGAGCTTTATGAGGCATCACTAGAAGCCTGGAATTCTATACCTGTGGAGCGGTGCAGGGTTTAGTGGAGTCTATGTCAAAGAGATGTCATGCGGTGGAACAGAACTTCGGGTTTCCTACCAAATATTAATGTAACCGAAGAATTTTCTTGTTGAATTCTGTACTTTTAGGTTGTGTTCTTAATTAGTGTGCCAGATTATTTTTGTTCGTCTAGAGACATGTTAAGTTCAATCGCTTTTATTTAATTATATATAAAGTTTTTGCAGCTGATGCTTGTTTAAATTGATTTTTAGAATAATCAAGTTAAATAATAACTCATATTCTCGTAAATAACAATGCACACAAATGATGAATATAGGCGTATTATGCCATTTTTATGTTATACATTCACTGTTCTTAATTAGTGGACCACGACTGTAATATTAGCACCGCAGGTTCAACGCCAAAGACCGGTATTTATAAGTCGTGCTCTACAGAGAAATATAGACCTACCCGCATGTAATTAAAAATCAATTTCAGTTTTGATATTTTGTTGACGTGGCGTCTGAGTGACAGCTTTGTATTTCCTTTAGTACCTACCGTTTGGTAGCCAGATTTGGTAGCTGGCTGCCAAATGGGAAATGGTAGTATATGCTGTAATACCATGTAATATTATGTAGCAAAAGGTGTAGGTATTGGTGTACAATCTAACCTCACGGGAGTACAGGTACTGCAAGGATCATGCTGCGTTATACCATATTGTTGAACGTGTTTACCGCGTTTCGTACGTTTGGCCGCGTTTGGCCAGAAAACCCGCCGACTCAAGGGGAGGTGTGGCCGAAACCTCAACACCAAGTGATGAAGAATACGGTCCTTAGATTCGACCATAGGCGATTCCAAATTAAGGTAGGTACTAATACATTTAATTACTGAACTTACTACCTACTATTATAATTTTACAACGAAAGTGTTATAGGAATTACCTCACGCTGCTCCCACATTTGATGTTGTTTCTGAAACAACTTACTTAAAACCTGGGTGTTTTAAAAGTTTACCCTAACGTGGACGAACTTCAAAAATTATTTTAGTTTGACTATTATTTCTGTACGTACAAGTATCATCAGAGTGACACAGACAAAAATGTACGATTCTCAACGTTCACGCGGTTGAATTTAAGGTGAATCGTCAACAATACACAGGCTGTTCTACTGTAAGTAAGTACCTACTTGCAGGTGTAATGCTTAGCACATGATTGGTATGTCAGTATGTCGCCGCGAGACAGTTTTTTTTCCATCTTTTACTAACTATATGAATAAAGAGGTATAGTCTATCTCGCGGCGACATATATTATAGTCGGTTGTCGCACTAATCCTTTGGAGAAAAATGATTAAGGTAGTCCATAAAAATTTGCAGGTAGTTGGCGTCACTTGTCCTTTTCTCTCGAGCATTGTCGCTCGCTACTCTCAAGTGTACGCGCGACACGGCCAACTTGCTCGCGAGCATGAGCACCCGAGCATGTATGCGCGCAGGCTCGCCGAGCTGATCGTTAATCTGACCGCGCCGTGCGAGGACTACCCGCATTATGGCATGGACGAGAGCTGTGGGTACATGACATAGTTTTGGTGTTCTCGTATACTCGTAATATTTAAGATGCGACCACACCGCAGCCTGCAAATGGCGACGGCACTTAATCGCTGTGATGCTTCGTCTGCGCGCCGTTTTACCGTATATTCCCCACACCGCCGCTTAAAAAACGGTAAAGGTACAGAATCGCAGAGACCAGGGGCCCATTTCTCAAAAGCATGTAACTTGTAATACAAGTGGAAGTCTCTTTTTGAGACTATTAATTTGATAAGGACTTCCGCTTGTATTACAAGTTACAAGCTTTCGAGAAATGGGCCCAGTAATTAAACGACATAACTGATCCGCGTGCTCTTCACACCGTTGCTTAAAAATTGCAGTCGCCACGTGTGCTTACGCCGTGACTGTGCCCTATACGAAAGAATTTTGACGCGATTTTTGTGACGTCACTGCGATTCCGTACCGTCATGTGACGCTGTGGGTACCGTGCTTAGCCAAGTTGCCAATCGCTAGCGCTTAAACGTCAATCGAAAGCGAAAGGCAGCTAACTGTCTTTGTCGCACTAATATGTAAGAGTGACAGAGAGGGAAAACTACGATACGCTACCAAGCGCTAGCGATTGGCAACTTGGCTAAGCATCCTGATGTAAAAAAAATGCGATGCTTAATTACCACCGCTGCGACTCGAACATTTCTCGTGGTCATTGGATATTTTCGCCAGCCGACTGACTTTACTCCAAATGTCTTTAGTTTAGTTCACATACAGATGTACTTGGTCGTTACAAAATAATTTTCAATATATTTAATTTCAGACAACCTAACAATAGCAGAGCAGTCTACTCTAAACAGCACTTCTGTATGGGGCGTGCTGCGAGGACTACAAACATTTCTGCATTCGTTCTATTTTTCAGATGACTACGAGGTAAGATTAAATTATATGTTATATTTTTAACCGACTTTAAAAAAGGAGGAGGTTCTCGATTCAACTGAATTATTATTATTATTTTGTTGTATGTATGTTACCCGATATCTCCGAGAATCGTGAACCGATTTTTTTTTTGTAATCGAAGGTGTGTAACCCCGAGATAGTCCCGTTGGCACCAAGTTGGGGTCTGATGATGGGATCTTGGAGAAATCGAGGGATCTCTTCAAATGTTATAGGTGCCTACATGTATGGCGCTTTTGGTAATTTTAATTCATTTACAAGCATTTGCATTCAGAAAGTAGGATTTGATGATAGGAAACCAACGATGGAAACAAATCGGGGATCTTGGAGAAATCGGTTGAAGTCGGTATTTAAAATGTTTAATTTGGTGATTATTATTTCTTAATAAATTTGACATTCATAATTACCAAAATCTTCACTGATGATCCTAACAACGTAGAATTGGATCTATCTAACAAAGTGAATAACATTTGCTTAAAGTGAATAAATACATCAAACGGGAGCCCGAAATATTAAGGTTCGCGCCCTCTAAGCATGACACGTATATCAAGAAGTGAAATGTCATCAAGAGCTTCTATCACGAAAAAATGCGCTTATCGAGGCTTAAATCACCATTGCCATTTGTACCTAGGAAAATAAGGGTATTCCTGTTTGGCGGAACCTATTGACTTTTGACTTTGCAGGATATATTAGTAAATGCGAGCGAGATAGTGGACTACCCTCGCTACTCGCACCGAGGGCTGATGCTGGACACGTCTCGGCATTACATCTCGCTGCAGAACATCCTGCTGACGTTGGACGCCATGGAGATGAACAAGATGAACGTCTTCCATTGGCACATCATCGATGACGAGAGCTTCCCGTATCAGAGTAAGAAGTTTCCTGAGTTGAGGTGAGGAACTTAGTCTTTTCGACTCCATTGTCCGCTATTTACTACAGCCAAATATTGTGCTAACGACGATTAAAACCAATTCCGCAAAGTTTAATTTCGCTTTGAATAATACTTGGCCTTTATAATTGGTATAACCATTTTGTTCATCGGTTGCCATGCAGTCTGCGCTCACTTAGCGTCTTTCGACCGCCGTCACCTCACCACTAAACGTTCACTTGAACGCCAGTGTAGCTCCGACGCAATGCGGGCGATCACTAAATATTAGGCGACGACGCTCGAAACGCGGACCTTAAATCAAACATACTTCCAAAGCTTCTATTCTAGACATTTGCAAATTGCAATTGTACCGACCATGGACGTAACCAGTCTTTACGTGTATTTCAACATACAAACAATAATGTCACGTCATTATTAGCCTCTCAATCCACTGCTGGACGTAGGCCTCTCCTATCAACTATGCGTATCGACGCATTAGGAGGTATATCCCCATAATCGCCACCCTGGACAAGCGGGTTAGCGATCGCAGTAGTGTAGGTATGCACTATGATGATCCTCCTGCCCATCATCAAGCTTCTATAAAGCTTCTATAAAGGAATATTCATTGACGGTTAAATCCCTTAGTCGACTCTTATGGCACCCACCGAAACATTAGAGGTAGTGACAAATGTCTTCTTACCACGCGGCGTATTAATAATAATTTATTTTCAGTGAATATGCAGCGTATTATCCCACGATGGTGTACTCAAAGAAAGATATCGTTCACATTGTAAATTATGCGCGCGAGCGCGGTATCCGAGTTTTGCCAGAGTTCGATGTTCCAGGTAATATTTTGTTTTGTATCCTGTATATTTATTGTTAGCCTCCAGAGCCTAGTTGATAGTGACCGTGCCTACAGGTGGATTGACACCCAATTCTTCCTGCAAAAAAATTAAGCTATTTGCAAGGCAAGGAAGGGATCTAGATATTTAGTACTCACTCGTTACCCATAATTGCGTCTCCTTGCAGCAATAACTAGCATGTGCAAATTCAGATTATGAAGCAGGAGGTTCCAAGTTCGACACCTCACGTAATGCGTTCCAAAAGCAGGAACATTCTGTGAACAACCCCAATGATGTTGTAATCGCCAAAACAGTTTTAAAATCAGTTAGTGTATTAAGTAGTTTCGTCTTGGGCATTTCTTTTCAATGTCAACCTTTGTCAAACAGGCCACACTGTGTCCTGGAGTTCGTCGCACCCAGAGATCGTGGCGACATGCCTGGACATCAAAAACCACACACGAGCGGTCCTCGACCCCACCCTCAACGATACGTACGAGCTGCTGGCAGGCCTGGTCAAGGAGGTCCAGGATTTGTTCCCTGATAAATACTTCCATGTTGGCGGCGATGAGGTTAATACATACTGTTGGTGAGTCGCATCCAAGGTAATATGGTTTATAGGCTTCTGTAGTCAACTAGCCTCTAAAATGCTTTGCTTTTTGGGATACACTATTGCTATTTAAAATACGAGTGATGTGTGGCCTACAACAGGGGCGAAAATTTAAACGGTGCATTAATAAGCTGATCAACAATCATTTCCACATATTGATATTGTAATTAAAAAAAAACTTTTTTTGTAATTTTTTGTTCATGTATTTTTCATTATTATGGGTTCATTTACTTGAATTAAAAGTTATCAATAACTTATCATTTTTGAATCATTGAAAAATGTACATTTTTTTTAAAACCGTAACAAATTAGTGTAAAAATAAAAAACAAAATTATTGTTATGACTTCGTAGTTCGTACCAAGATGTCTTGCGACTGACAAGCTACGACATCGTGATGCCAAGATCCAGTACTAAAGGTCCATAGCTTTGAATAACAATATCCCCGAACTTAACCACTTTGAAACACCGGGACCTTTACAGGATTATTGCCGATAGTCTAAGGAGTCACTCATTTCATTTTTCTCCCGTGTTAAAGGCCTCACACTGTATAGCCACAGTTTAGTCAGAGTAGTAACAGTTTTTATCGTGAGTTTTGTTTGTCCGTCAACAACCTAATTTTCCTCGTTTTGCCAGGGAGTTGGACCCGACAATCCAGGAGTACCTTAAGGAGCACAACATGAACGTCACTGACCTTCTGCCCATGTTCATGGACCGGCTGTTCATGCTGCTGGGCAACAGGTCGGAGCCCATCGTGTGGCAGGCAAGTATAACAAACCCATTGGATTAACAAGGGATCCTGTGGGTCTACCATGAATCTATAAGCTTACTTTTTAAAAAACCTGGTTCTGATGATGGGATCCATGAGGATTTGAGGGAACTCCTCAAATATTATAAGCATATAATTATGCGAACGGTTTTTATGATATATTAACCAACCCTCCATTTTTTTAACCAGAGTGAAACATGGGGTTTACCATTTCTACTAATACGATTCAGTTTAGAACTTTATCTGAATTTCGACGTTTCAGTTCCATAAATTACGGACAAGCCGAACTTAAACTGAATCACATTTAAAAGATCACAGTAGCCGCCCAGAACGGAATTTGTCATTTCAGGAATCGTCCCATAGTAAAAGTGCTCAGTATGACATTTAATGTACACTTAACCAATTGGAATCCGAAGCCGTTTTACAACCAGGGCACAGTGACAACTAGTAAGAGATTTCTTGCAATTCGCTTAATAGTGTCACTTTGACATAGTTCCTGATTATGAATATGACTAAATATCTATGTGCGTCTGAGGTTTTAAGTGATTGGTAAAACACCCTGTAGGTACCTTTAGGGCCTTCAAGCCTACCGCGAACTTCGTAAATCGTAAATTTCGGGTTTTCGGGACCTTTGTTACTCTAGTTACACCTTCCTCGAATTCACGTCTTTGCGAACTTCGATATCTGCATTATAAATATTATAATAAGGTAAACGTAGGACAGGACTATAAACTGTCTTCCTCGATATTTTGGAAGGAATCCTCTATCAAACATTGGGTCATATACGTATGTGCATATCGCTGCCTTAACAATCTTAACATTACAGTGTTCTATGTATGTATATATATATTTTTGGGGTGATAAATAGTTATTTATTATATAAGGGGGTAAAGTTGTTATTTAACTGTCGTGCCACTATTTACATGGCACGAGAGTTGAACAAACTTTGCCGCCAAGTGTAATACAACTTTTTTCCCCTCACTATCGCGAAGAAATATGATTACAAATCTCATCCAAATGTAAATTAACTTAAAAAAACATTTAAAACTCGTAGAGTAGAGTTACTCCTGGGTCGCGTTTTATAAAGTTACAATTTACAATTCCGCTGTTTGCCTCTCTAACGCACGCACATATTGGCTAGAAAGAGAGGCAAACAGCGAAATTGTAAATTGTAACTTTATAAAACGCGACCCTGGTACAAATATAGCCAATGGCTTACAAAGTCACCAACGAGAATTTACCAATTTAATATGTGAGCTCCGATTGCGCATGTTTACTACGGTCATACAGATTCACTTATACTAGACAGTAGTGGGCCATAGGAATTAGAGCAAGGTCAAATTAATTTGCCTCACATGTGAATAAGATACGTTTTTAAAACGGGGTCTTAATCGCGTAAACTTACGTTTAATTATATCCTGACGTTTCAGGCATGACGTCCCAACAAACATATTAGCTATAACAGCTACTCATTTAGAATCCTGAGTGATATAGTAGTTTTATAAGACGCATAATTATAGTTTTAGGTGATACTATGGAAATAAACAGTCCTCTTAATACACTGGTGCTAGTAAGGTGATATAATAGACATAAGATTGCATATTGTAGCTAAAAGCTGTAATAAGGTGGTATTAACTGCCTTTTTATATGCTATGGTTACCACTTTAAGGATATTTTAACACCGGAGGTTCTTTTGGGGTGCCCATTATAACTTACTCGCGCTGTAGCTCTATAATCGTGTTATGTTTACCTTTTAGTGCTTAATGTCGCGTACAGTGTTACAAAAGCTATAAAAATAACTTTAAGCCATTTAAGAGTGGTAACATGAGTTCTTATAGCACTTAGTATTTTAGCGATACAACAGACATAATTTTCCCTGTTAAATCACTTAGCTTTTTAGAGCTTGAAGTGCTATAACAGCGGTATGGCCGTAGCTCTACAAGAGTGTTTACGTGAACATTATTACCACTTAAAGTTATTTTTAACGCTTTGAGGTTTAAGATACCTCACTCTATAACCTTTAATGGTTATCGGGAATACATTTAAAGCTGTCAGTTCTACTGGAGATAAAATTATCACCTTTAGAGTTAATCATGTCTTTAGAACGTGAAACGCCATTTTTGTTTACAAACAAATACAAAAAAATGCTTAAAATATTGTAATAAAGCAGCAATTGTTAAGGTAATTGTTCTAATATTACAATATCTAGTATGTGTAGCATAACCATTCACAAAACTAAAGATTATAATTAACTTACTTACCAAACATAACCTAGGCTACAGTACTTTTAGCATACCAAATTTGTTAAAACTTGTAAATTTACGAGGCGCTTGAAAATTGAGATGTAAAATACCACATATAATGACAGAAAAGTAACAACCGCATTAGAATTTTGTTTGAATTCACTAATACGCGTCGTGAAACTTTGTGTACTCAACTGGTAATGATTTCACAATCCATCAAGTCGCCATTACAAACAATCTTCATTGCACACAACACAAACCGAATGAAATCGTATTAAATATTTTGACATTTAAAACTACACAAACGATTATAAGCTATAAAAGATTCCATATTGCGACGCACAGCGATTATTTTCACTATAGCAGTGTTCTTGTAACACTTTAAGTGATACAAGATGACATTTTACGCGGTTATTAGAACTACAAGCGAAAATACTGCTACTCTAGCCCTTTATTATCACTCCCGGCAACAATTATCCCTATAGTAGCACTATTGTATCACTAGTTTATCACTATTGCGCATAAAATGAACCACTATAGAACTTCGAGCTCTAACGGCGGTGCCTATTTGCGCCTATAAGAGAGTTATAGCGTGCTATATCGCTAAATTTTAGGCCACACTATCGCTATCAGTGTTTAATCGAAAGAATATACAGCTTTTGTAGAACTAGTTTTATCGCTAAAATGTTAGTTGGGGTTACACCCGTGGTCGCAGGCAGACTACAGGATATAATTAAACGTAAGTTTACGCGATTAAGACCCGTTTGTCTTTAAAACATGAGTGATAAATTGATAATCGTGAAAGTTTAAATCAATTTAATGTGACACATTGAAATTTCAAGATGATAAAAGTGCTACATAGACTTGTAATTGAGACAGCGATATATTGATCATTACGTGATTAGGTATGTCAATTTGTGTCGATATTTTAGGAAGTGTTCGAGAATATGCCGTCATTACCAGCTGATACTCCTGTGCAAATTTGGATATCAGATCAAACCAATTACACAGACAATGACAATGGAAAAAGCAATGTCAACAAGGTAATTTTAGATGTAGCTAATCGATGATGATGATGACCTCCCAGATGTATCCGTTGTCCTGCTACTCCTGGGTGCTTAGACAAGTTGCCAATCGCTAACGCTTAATCGTCAATCGTAAACGAAAGGCAGCTAACTGTCTTTGTCGCACTAATATGAAAGAGTGACAGAGAGGGAAAACTAAGCGTTAGCGATTGGCAACTTGACTAAGCATCCTGGACAATTAGAAAAGAAAAAAACTTGTCATCACTTGTTTCTTTGCGTGCATGGGGTCGAACGCGATTCGCAAAACCAAGTTTTGACAACTAGGCGCGCAATAGAGCTCTGTAGCTAAGTTAGTACTTATTCGTTATTTTTAGAATAAGTTTATGAGGAGACATTATTACAGTCAAACATCGATTTATCATTAAATCAATATAGTAAATATTACTAAGCTCAGTCCATCCCGCTTGATAATGGAGACCTAGGGTGAAGGCACCAATCATGGACATGTTAAGGTCGCTGATTTGGTATTTTTTTGTTTACGGGCATCTTTTTTTAATAATGTTAACTATGAATTTTGTTTTTGACAAAGACATATAGGACAAACATTTAAATAGGGCAAACATATCAAAAAATTATATGCTCTTTGTAAAAAAAATAGTTTTTTTGAGACTATTTAAAACACCAGTAATGAACAACACAAACTCAGTAATGGACCACCATTTATGGACAGTACCAGTTATAGACACCCATTTACTGACATGTTATCACCATTAATAGACATCCATTGTTGGACAGTGTAATGTTTGTGAAACTAAAATACAGACAAATATATCTCAAATCAGTTTTATTCGTATAATTATTCACATTTTAGCCTGACTCATTTGCTCGGGTGTATAATTATTCTTTGGCAGCATCTAAGATAAAATATAGAACACCAATTATGAACACCTACAAATATCCAGTCTTGGACACGTTGTCCATTATTGGAAAATAAATACCAATCTCAAAACCATTTACGTAGTTTTATTTAGCACCACAAAAGAAATTATTAAAATCGATAAAATAAAAAAAAGTTAAAAACAATAACTTTGGACACGTGTCCATTATAGGATTTCATGACATATCAAAACCAGTAATGAACAACGTCAAACAAAAAAAGAAACACCTAGTATTGGCATACTACAATTAGCTCATTTGCCCCTTCATTCCATTGTATTCTTTAAAATAATAACACATATTCATATACCACAACACTAACAACACAAAATGTAAAAATATCTACTTGCCTCCTTAACGATTTTGGTAATAAAACTGGATTTTAAAAGTAATACGCCGAGCAGCTACATTTCACTCGACCATAATTTTGAAAGGAAACGGCCGATTCATGTGACATTGTCATTACGACAGCTTAAGGGTCTATGGGCTATGGCTAAGTGTTGCTTGTTAAAAAATTAAGTAACGTTTCCTTAATATTTTGAGTAACAGAAAAATATGTCCATAACTGGTTCAATGTCCATGACTGGTGCCATCACCCTAGGCCCACCGAAACATTGATTAAACCGCCTGGTTAAATGTTTTTTAAATGGTTGCATCATTCTCTGAGTGCGAGATAGACACAAATAGACTCGTCTAGTTACCAGTTACCAGGGGGGTTACCATGAATGACGTACTAATGCGATTCAGTTTAGGTTTAGGGAAAGGGACAGTGATATACGACTCGTATTATCATTAGTACGTCATGGTAACCCCCCAAGAATTCTTTGTAAGTAGGCTAAAGGTGCATTCAAACCAAAAGAGCATTCGCTATTCTAACCCCCCCACTCTACGAAATTCGATCGTTACACAAAACGTAGTTGGTTGATTTCGTAGAACGGGGGATAGAACAGCGAATGCCCTTTTGGTTTGAATGAACCTTCAGAATCCTAAAAATGACAATACCTAAGTAATATACTTTCAGTTGGTTGTACCTAGGCATCAAAGGCAGAGTCAGGAACGGGGCCCGTAGCACTTTTTTTATAACGGAGCTTTCAGGGTCGCGTTTTATAAAGTTACAATTTACAATTTCGCTGTTTGCCTCTCTTTCTAGCCAATATGTGCGTGCGTTAGAGAGGCAAACAGCGAAATTGTAAATTGTAACTTTATAAAACGCGACCCTGCTTTACTTAGATTCTTATAAAAAAAAATACACTTCTGCAGATGATGAAATAGACCTGCTGCTATTTCTTTCTGGCGAGGGGAGATTTCCTAGAAAGTTGAACAATGTGAAAGCTCATGAAATCAATCTGTGGGAATTGGGGCACTTTTTTTTCTCAAAAACGATTTTTTATAAATGAAATGCAGGTTTCGTAATGTATGCTACTTCTGGTCTTAGATAACCCGCCTCTGATCGAAGGTAATTAGCAGAGATCTCCGCGCCATTGATCTAACATTCGTTTCTAATTTAAGGTTTTAAATGCCGGTAAAAAGGTCATATTCTCCTCGCCTTGGTATCTTGATCGGCCGCTGTTAACCTGGGTGGACTGTTACAACAACACGGACCCTCGAGCCATGGTGGACAACGAGGAGTTGGCAGGCAATATCCTCGGCGGGGAGGCTTGCATGTGGGCGGAGACGGTGGATGACAGGAACGTCATTAGCAGGTAAAGAAGCGAGCCATCGACGTGTCGTGTTGGAAACAATATCCGAAATTTGTCGAGTTTCTATACAATCATATAAAGGAGGGGATTTAACCATCGTTAAAATGTATAGTTTGTGCTATACTATATTTTGTATGTGGGTAGTTTTGTACAAAGTCCGTCATACACACTCAAAAATCTTCAAAACATCCTCAAAAACATCTCAAAAAATTTCTTCTCAGTCACTCGTTGACCACGAACGCTGTAGGTAAAGTGTGTAGGTAATTAATATATACGATATAATTAAATAAGGTAGCCGAATACAATTTTTGAATTGAATTAATTTTACAAATTTGTCATTCAAAAAGTATATTTAAATCTAAAGTATACTATCAAATTAAAACTAAATAAACTAAAGAATAAAATAGAACTAAACTAAAGTAACCTATCAAATGAAGACTAAATAAAACTAAAATAAATCTAAAAAGTTGGGCTTTCGCGGCATGGTGCCAAGGATGCTGGCAGCATTACCTCGCTGTATCGCGATACTTAAAAGTATTATGTGAAGCAGATCATTGGTTCTTAACATTTTTGGATATTTCCCCCACAAGGTGGACCGATAACCTAGTGAAGATCGCAGGAGTCCACTGAATGCGGGTGGCGCAAGTCCGGTAATTGTTGCAATCTTTAGAGGACGCCTAAGTTCGCGAGTGGAAGACTTACTGCTTAAAATTTTAACCCTTATTAAGTATAGATACCACTGTTCCCATTCTGTCACACCTTGGACAGTGGCGATAAAATGTATTAAACAAATAGGTATTCGCACAGTGCTCGCTCGTGTGAGATAAGCCGTGCCAGGGTAACTCCGATCACCGGAGCTCGCACGAACATGGGACGCAGGGTGCGTCCAATGCGTCCATACTGTTCGTTACTACTATTTATTATCCTGTTGTGGCAGGATGTGGCCACGGGTCAGCGCGGTGGCGGAGGTGCTGTGGAGCTCGGGGCCCTTCGAGCCGGGCCCGCGCGCCCGCGCCCGTCTGGAGGAGCACGCGTGCCGCATGCTGCGCCGGGGCATCTCCGCGGAGCCACCCAACGGGCCCGGCTTCTGCGTCATCAACCCCAATCATTTGTAATTTTATCATATTTTCTGTTGGGCTACTTTATAGGCCCGGATTTTTGATAGGCTTGCGCGGGTACAGGAAGTGTCACTCCGCGTTTTTACCGCGCCGCAATAAGTACATGCCACGGTGACCGATAATTGTCTGGATCAGTGGTATCTTCGCAGTGCCGCAGAGCTTCAAAGCTGACACATCCACGTGTTTTTGTTTACGTTAGAAAGATTCGTACATTATGCCTAAAGAATGCATCAATGACTTATGAATTATTATTAATTATTTAGGGTGGGAATGAGTATGCAACTCTGTCCTACACCGTTTTTTATAAAGAGTCGTGCTAATTAGAACGCAACCACTACTTTTTTCTTAAGACGGCATAATTTTGTAAAACTTGAGAATAAAAATCAGTTCCAAGTTTTTTCTTTTATTTCTTGCCCACTCTAAAAAACACAGAATCCAGAAGTCATTATTATATATGATTCGAACCATAGTAGTTCCGATATTGAAAAATAAAACGGGTGATATATCTGACAGAGGGAATTATAGACCAATATCGCTTGCAACTGTGGTTGCAAAGGTATTTGACGGTGTGCTTGATGCGAATTTAAATAAATATTTAAGTCTGCACGATAATCAGTTTGGTTTCCGGCCTGGTTTATCAACAGAAAGTGCCATCTTAAGCCTCAAACACACCGTTAATTACTATACAAGGCAAAACACTGATGTTTTCGCATGTTTCCTTGACCTCTCTAGGACGTTTGACCTGGTCTCCTACGGTCTACTATGGGAAAAGTTACGTAAGGCACATGTCCCACCAGCAATAATTAACATCTTGAAATGCTGGTATGCAGGCCAGGTCAACCATGTTAGATGGTCAGGAACGCTGTCACGACCATACAGGCTGGAGTGCGGGGTGAGGCAGGGCGGTCTGACATCACCCGCACTCTTTAACCTGTATATCAACGAACTTATTGAGGCACTCAGCAGCACTTATGTCGGATGCCATATAGATGGCGTTGCCGTAAATAATATCAGTTATGCGGACGACATGGTGCTGCTGAGTGCATCAATTTGCGGTTTACGAAAACTTGTTGGAATCTGTGAAAAATAATTATGCTAAAGATCACGGTTTACTATATAATTGTAAAAAGAGCGAGATTATGGTCTTTGAAGCCGGGCGTAATAGTCCAGGGTGCTTAGCCAAGATGCCAATCGCTAGCGCTTAGTAGCGTTACGCAGTTTTCCCTCTCTGTCACTCTTTCATATTAGTGGGACAAAGACAGTTAGCTGCGATTAACGATGAAGCGCTAGCGATTGGCAACTTGGCTAAGCACCCTGACATGACACCTACCATTAAATTAGATGGTATCACCCTACAAAGGGTAAACCAATTTAAATATTTAGGGCATATCATTACGACCGACCTCAAAGACAACGAGGATATTGAAAAGGAAAGGAGGGCATTATCACGAAGAGCAAACATGATCGCTCGCAGGTTCGCACGTTGCTCGACAGAAGTAAAGATCGTACTTTTTAAAGCTTTTTGTACTAGCTTCTATACGTGCAACCTGTGGGCTAGGTATACAAAAGTTGCATATAATGCCCTCCGAGTACAATACAATAATGCTTTTAGGGTCCTGTTGGGGCTGCCTCGATACTGCAGTGCATCAGGGATGTTCGCGGGAGCACACGTAGACTGCTTTTATGCAACAATGCGCAAAAAATGCGCCTCCCTGATGCGCAGAGTAGAGGGTAGCGGCAACAGGGTCCTAAAAACAATATCTAGTAGGCTAGACTGTACATACCTAAACCACTGCTGCGAAATCTCTAACGGAGGTGTGCAGCGGTGATTTGGGTAGGTACATTTAATATAGTGTTATATAAGTAAATAAGAAAATGTTTTATTTTAATTACTTATGTTAATTCTAATTACTTATGTTAATTTTTCTAACTGGATCCTAGATATCTGAATAAATAATTTAATTATTATTATATTATTATTAAAGTGAGAGGGACAAATTCTCGAAATTTAGGAATTTCGTATTTCGCAGTAGGGCCGCAGCTATATGGGTAACTTCGTAACAAAAGAGCGATCAACCGGAATTATTTACACGTAAGCGGCAAGGCTACGGAATTCAGGCTATGAATAATTCAGAATGTGTGAAGCCAGCCTTAGTCAGTATTGACATTTCTTATTGACAGTCACTAGTCACTACTGTCATATTGACGTTAGATAAATTACTTTGCTTTTATTTTATTCTAATAGCAATGTTAAATCTTATTCTACAATCGTAGAACGAAATACTACTAGTGATAAATTAAGAATACGATTAGCCACAAGTAATCAATCAATACGAACAAAATGTATATATCGTTACCGCTTTTCGGGCTGTTATGTTCAATTGGAACTGTGATATGCGTAAGCAACCCTGTCGATGAAGAAGGTGGGAGCGGGCGATACGTGATCGAAGGTCGAGTGTTCCCCGCAGACGAGCCCAGCGCTGGGACATGGCAGGTGGACACGCGCATTCACGTCAACGGCGGCGAGTACATAGGCTTCTTACGTGATGACGGCTCCTTTGTCATACACAACGTCCCTTCCGGCTCCTATATCGTCGAAGCTGTCCACCCCGACTACCTATACGAGCCCGTGCGTGTAGAAATCAACTCTAAAGGCAAATATCGCGCCAGGAAAGTCAATTTCGTACAAACTTCGCAAGTGATACAAGTCCCTTATCCACTGAGAATGAAGGTGTTATCGAAATTCAGATATTTTCAAGTACGAGAACAATGGAGGCTGACCGACTTCCTGTTCAATCCCATGGTCATCATGATGGTGCTCCCGCTGCTGCTGATCATGGTTCTGCCTAAAATGATGAATGACCCAGAAACCAAAGAGGATTTGAAGCAAATAAGCAACCTGGCTAAGATGGGTGAAATGCCAGAGATGTCAGAAATGTTCACCAACTTGTTCAGCGGGGGCGCCCCCAAGCCTACAGCAAAGGCTAAACAGATCAAGAAGAGACAGTAGGTTAGGTAGTATATTTATTACGAATAATTGTGTAGATTTCTTGTGAAATAAAATAGTAATCATTTTTCAAAAGTTGCTTATTTATAGACACTGTTCCCATCTATCTAACATTGATCAGAACATACAAGGTATATTTGGAATTTTCAATTGTAAATATAAATGCTACTTTGGAATTTAACATTACCTATGGTTATTCATATTTTAATGACAAAGTGGTCTTAATCATGTAAACTTAGGTTGAATATTAGTTTCGGACATGATGGTGGTGTTAACCTGTGGTTGCAGGCATATGTGTAAATGTCATGCCCGAAATGTCAGGATAATATTAAACATGAGTTTACATGATTAAGTTAAAATATGAGTGATAATTGTGAAAGTTTAAATGAATATATTGCCTACTGTTGTTTATATATAAGTCATTTTAATTTATGATGTCATCCTAATGACTAAGATAGTGTTTGTTTCACTGAGACACTGAAAAAATATTTATAAACAATTGGCTCTCATTCTAAGTTGTCTTTTACTGAATTTATACATCCATCTTTATTGGCTGTGGTGATTTCCTTTGATGTATATCATGTATTCTAATTTAGCAATATTACCTTATTAGTTACAGAATAAAAAAATATTCAAGTAATAGAAAGAATAATGAAGAATACCACTAATTGGCTTTGATTTAATAGGGCATAGGTAAGATGCATGCACCTTAACACTAAAGCAAAATGAAATAGTTGGATGATAAAAATTATTAATAACATCTTCAACTACTAAATTTGAAGCTATTGCACCAAACCAGTGGTTATAAAATTATCTGTAAACACAGGGCTCATGCTTAATTCATGTACCTAAGGTTTTTTCGGCCCCATCCCCCTGGTGATGTTTGATGAGTTTCTTGGCTACCCCCTAGTTCATTCTAATAGTTAGTAATTAATTTTCTCAATCGCGAAAACTTATTTAAATTATAGTTTTTCCAACTCACTCCTTATTTTTCTTAGTTTGTTCCTTGTAGAAAAATTACATGTGATGTTTCCTAATAAACCCCAACCCTAGTGTGATTTTTCGAGTTTTTTTCATAGACCCAATAGAACCTCGCAAGATTTATGCACATTGCACAAGCCCATAAATGTATGGGATGTTTCATAGCGATCCATTCAGTCCATCAAGTCTGGACTGGTCACCCTTGGTCAATGTTGTCTGCAAGATTTAGGTACACCATGTTATGAGTTGCAAGAGCAGAAGTATTTTAATTTTAATAATCAATCCATACAAAATCAAGTTGCTATGTAAATTAAAATATGTGACCGTCCATGGCTATAGGTACCTTATGGCAGGTATTGAGTTAAGCACAGATCCTAAATCTACATTAAATAAGCTATCTAATACAGAAAAAAACACGTGTCTAAGTCTCATACTTAAAAAATAAAAAAACATCAAATTGACACATGCTAAAAATGCACTTTTGAGAAATCGTCAAATGAAGTTTGAACCTTGTTTTAAGTGTGTTCCCATTGGAAGTTACATGGGTTATGATTGATTTCGTATCTTAAGGGGTTCTTCTTTGGAACTCAGTTATGGTTTTTTTTAATGTGACATTCAAACCATGAAAAAACCCCCTTTGAAAAGAGCCACACGCTCATATGAACGGAATAATTAAAAAAATATTTTTTCGGTTTTCCTTTTATATATTGTAATTTGAACCATTGTATATAGTAGAACATATTTGACCTTACATTTTAGGATAGAAATGAAAGTCACATAGTCAACGAAATATCTTTATTTTAATTAAATGTGATAATTAATATCACTTAAATCTTTCCTAGAACAATAACAAATTTGGTATAGTATGTTCTAAATTAATTTTAATCAGTCCACAAGAGTATCACAAAAGTATTAATATTATTCTACAGGTCACACTTTTTCGTTTATAGACGATTAAAGTTACGTAAAAATCACAATTTCACTCCCATACATTTGGGAAAAGGGCCCTTATGGCCAATCACAGACAAAACATATTGATTATTATAATAAGGCACCATATTAACTTAATTTTTTTGCTAATCTTGTACCAAAACTGCAATTCGAACAAAAAATGTTATTATAATTTTTCTAAAAATATTGATCGGTAATAATGAGTAATTTTCATTTAAAGTCAACGTTAATTAATTCACATAAAGTACCTGCCTAATGATCCCGAAAGATAACACAATATGTATTGTTCACAGTCCGTTATTACTAAAAAAATATTCATAAATCACGTGAGGACATTTTAGGTGATTTTTGGTCAAAAATCATGGTCAAATATGAA
Organism: Thaumatotibia leucotreta; assembly: GCA_025490895.1. Classification (NCBI taxonomy): domain Eukaryota; kingdom Metazoa; phylum Arthropoda; class Insecta; order Lepidoptera; family Tortricidae; genus Thaumatotibia; species Thaumatotibia leucotreta. The sequence goes on along the minus strand of JALPQI010001197.1, from coordinate 40,669 downwards.
AAATGCGAAAAATTAAACCAGACACACCGCGCGTGAAGAGTTCGACATGCAAATTGTCGCGAGTAAGTAGGAAAGAGATGGTAATAGTGGCGGTGTAACGCAAAGGAATGACGCCGTCGAGAGACGTTTTGAAGTCAGTCGAGAAATGTAGTAGGTACCTACCTACACGTAAATTAAAATTTAAAACGACCGTAGGTACTGAAGTGCCTAAAGCACTTTTTGTGATTATACCTATGTACAGATATATTTTAGCTTAAACTTGTTTATAATATCAGATATGAGTACCATGGATTTCACGAAAGCTGCCGTGACTGATTAGTGCGTACCATCAGGGCAGCCGTATACTTGTTTACAATCGCCATAGTTTAAAAAAGGAACAATTGCAAACAAATACTTGTAAACAAATTTAATGATTTTATATATATATGTTGAGCTTTGACGTCATTTTTGTATGCTATTCCCACAAGGGACCTTTTCTACTAAACTTTGAACTCAAATTTAGTAAAGAAAGAATTAACGTACACAGCTGACACCAAGGTACACATGTACTCATGTTTGTATATTTTACTATTTTATATAAAAAGAAAAAATGATAATTTTGAATGGTTTTACAAAATCGCCAATATCTCCGTAACTAGAAACTGCCATAAGGTACCTTTTCTTATGGACGGTCACATATGTCCTTAACAACATTTACTATGCATTGGATGTATAAATAAATGTACATGCAATGAATTTTGCTGAATACAAAAATCGTTAGGTGATCTTGGTCGTTTTCTTTTGGTAAGTATATGACATTTAATATTTACAAAAATCATCTTAAATCGAGATAATATTCAATAATGCATTAACTGTTCAAAGATATTATGGAGTCTTACCAAACAGGTAGAACTCGCATGAACTGTAGATGAGTTAGTAGGTATTAACCCCCTTATTCATAAACGTCTGCTAACTTAACAAGCCGCTAATAATTGTTTGTCCCTTTCGTGTCCATAAGAGCAAAAGGGACAAACAATTATTAGCGGCTTGAAGATAGCAGACGTTTATTAATAAGGGGATAAATGTTTAAAACTAAGGTACCTAAAGGTTGATTGCAAAAAACGTTGTACACAGCTAAGGGTTCTCTAGGCGTTACTAGGCCCTCCAATAGGCTCAGCTCATTGGTTTTAACGACAGTGTGTCGCGAGGCTACCTTTCCTTCTTTTATTTAAGCTAGTAAAGACGGGAAGCTTATCCCGCGACGACACACTGTCGCCCCTATACTGTGCTAAGCCTACTACAGTGGTTAATGAAAACAAGAGTACCTAAACGTCACATTTTTGTGCCACGAAGTTACAACAATCGTAATTTTTGTTATCATTAAAACGTTCGACGCCAGTGACACAGCGTCTATGATCAAAAAAATCTGACTCCTATGACACACACCCATGATCAAAATATTATAAGCTTATTCCTAAGTACGCCACTACCATAAATTATTTTTTTACATCTATGCCAGTGACATAGAAATACTAACATTTTTGGACACAAAATGTTGTGTACTGGCATAGGAGTGCAATATTTTTGGTCACACATCCTTTTCACTGGCATAGGGGTTCTATAAGATAATTTCGATGGGTATAGCCATAAATTAAAGAAATAGTATAGCATTTTGCACTTCGGCAAACATTACTGGTACAGGGCGAAAGTGTTAAGCCCTTTATTGATCATAAGGTTGTTTTAATTAAAACACAATTTTAAAATATTTTGCACAAGGTTTTTATTTGGAAATAAATCTATGAAAGTCAATATTGAGATTTCACTCCTAACCATGTACAAATTGTACAACTTAGACACAAATACATAAAAAAATAATAAAATCAGTCATTGGTAATTTGGACGGAAACTACTTAAGTAGAGTTATGAAACCCGAGATTAATTTCATAATATATTAATAAATACATTTGACGAGATACACCTGGACGGGAGATTGCCATTTTGTACATCAACTTGCATTATAACATTCCCATATTTCAATATATTGTCTGTATTCTGATTAGAACTTTCATATAAATGATCACATACAATCTACCTAATTTTTGTTTACACTAATTTCATAATTTTACTTCTCTACAAAAATATTTTTGTGATTTAATAATTTTATACAAAACTAACAAGGCAATGTTATTGACATGTGATATTCAATTATTTCAATTGTCATACTGACAAAGGACAAAATAAAGTAATTCTTACATCTAAACATATGCACTAAGATCTAAAATTATATACATAAACATTAAATTGGTTGAATGCCATCATACTTATATGTTTCTCCAAAAGGCAAGTTTGCATTTCATGCTACATTTCAAAATATTTTAAACTATTTCTCTCTTTTTTTAAGTTTTAGAATGTTTAATTCAGATATGTTGAAGTATATTATAAAGATTGAAAAGGTACCTGTAGACTTGAAGCCAAATGAAATACTATAAGGAAGGTAAATAAGAAATAAATGCTGACAGCACCACCGGAAAAGAATAATATTGAAAAATAAAAGAAGGGGTCTAAGTATAATTAATATTTGATAATGTGAAATAAAAATAAGTAGGTATGTAATATGTGGATGGCTAGTTTTCATTGCCATTATTAACTGCTATGTACAGATGTACAAAGGAAGTACCTTTACTAAGCCTAGTATTTCTGCTTTATTCTAATTACTGACTAATCTGGAATGGATAGGACAAGATGTCTTCACGTAATGTATACATATAGAGAGGTTGGTTATTTCTTACATCTATACAGGTATTCTTTAAAAAAAATGTTTATTGGTATACTTTAAAGACAAAAGTGGTTGCATACAGCAAGGAGTGAAGGCAGTTTTTAATAGATGAGACTATACGCTAATATCAAACGGTGGTTAGTAAAAAATAATCTAAACTATACAATAACAAAGATATTCGACAATAAACTAAGCCTCCTTAACTGAAGGTCATAAATGCAGTCCATAATTATATTAAAACAACTGCCTTGGTATTTTAGCTGCCAATAAATCACTGACAAAATATGTTTTTAAATGATTGCAATCTTAAAAATATATTATTCATATAAAACAGGACACACTAAAGTGTGAAAATTATATTTTACAAGTAGAAAATTAAAATAAGTACAGTATTTTTGATGCTACACTAAACGATGATGATGTAATTACAATCACTTTTGTTATGTTTACACATTAGAAATTTTATTGAGATTCATGATAAATTCAAGATAGTATGATCAGATATAAAATGTTATTTTCTTAATTCGTTAACGGGTGCAGGCTATTAGACAAGCTTTTCATGTAACTTCATGTTATAAGAATAATATTAGTTGAATAAAGTAATTTGTTAAAAAGTCAACGTACTAAACTGGTGACAAAAATATTAGCAGATAGTTTGCAGTAAAAATAATATGGTATACAGGGAGGTAGAATACAAACACCTATATATGCTACACTAGCATCTTTCCACTTCGAAAAATCTCGACACTACAATTTGGTTTTTATAAGCCTAATGATAAAAAATGTTAATATGTGATATGATGTAGTCATGTAGTTAATAATCAGTATAATCACTATGTTACAGTTTTTTACCTATACAGGATGTTTTACAAGTCACTGAAAACCTGAAATACCCATACCAAGACTGAGCAACGTATACTGGGACCAACCCCAAAATTGCGAAAAAAAAGGCATAGAATAACTTAACCCTTAAATGCATAGTGATGTATATATGCATCATGTACTTTCAACCCTATTGACAACAAGTCAGAATTCAAATTTGAAGAAATCTTTGTCAAGGTCATGCATTTAAGGGTTAAGAGTGAGATCACACTACCAAAATATACGAAACGTCTCTGAGAGATTGGGTTTGTTTCCGTAGTAAAAGTTGGTCAGTCTGATTTATACATATAGCCTTAGTAACGCCAAAGAACACTCCACTCTACTAAATTTAAATCTTCCATAAAATCAATAATAGTACATTACGACACAAGTGCGAAAAACATGAAATTCGAAACGAGTGGCGATGTTATAAAACACGACCGAACGGAGTGTTTTAAATCGGCACGAGTTATGAATTTTCTTTTTTGCACGTGTCTCGTACGACGTTTTTTAGTACTGATGGCCCTCCGAAGTTTTGGACTTGATGTAAAATGAGCTACTTTTCGCACTAGTGCCTAAAAAAGGCACCATCTGTACTAAAAAGTATCATTTTATGTTTTACTGATTTTTGCTAACTGAATTCGGCACTATTCATTACACAACAAGGATCGAAATACATTGAAATAAAATAGTATGCTTTACAAGTGTAAGTATGGTATGAGTCTAAGGTTTTTAGTAACTAGTGAAACATGTATACTTTTTTGAAAATGTTTCAGTAACTAGTGAACCATTCTGTATAGTTATTAGAAAATGAGGCTATGTGTCAATGTCCGGTTGTATGTGCCTGGCCGCAGTATAAAGCGCGGCCAGTAGCAATAACAGCGCGACAGTAGGTCGGGTAGCAGCGTTGTAGATGGAGCAGTAAGGGCACTGCGACGAGCCACACACTTCGCAGATGTTGAGTAGGTACGTCGGCAGCGCGTCGAAGATCGTCTCGTTGTAGCGCTCTGGTTCAAATAATAAATATAATGGATATAATCTTACACAAATCAACCTAGTTCATAGTTCAATTAGTGTTGAGAGATAATGTCGAAAGATACGGTACTTGAATATATACTATTTATTGAAGTATCGTATCTATCTATTATACATATCTTCATATGTATTACATATTTAACAACCATGAAACAAATATTTTTATGAAAAGATGCCGTCACCGGGATTTGAAGCTGAGACCTATAGCTTTGTAGGCAGGATCACTACCAATTGTGGCCATCAAAAAAAATATTGCTAAATAATATTTTCAAAATATTGAATTCCAATTTCAAAATTACCAAACACTGTTAATAGTGTAACATTTGTAGCGACTGTACATACAAAACGCAGGAAAACATCATGTGACAAATTCATGGTACAGCCAAAGGCATTAATATATATACACTTCTCCATACTGATCCCTTACAAATGTGTCTATATATTAATGCACTCGACTGTACAATACTTTTTTTCTTGCACTAGGCTTGAGAGCCATATTCTGAGTAGAAACCATACAAAAATGAAGAGTGTCTTGTCAAAAAAGCATACTTCCACGTCAACAAGGGTAATTTTGTCTGTTTTCATAATTATGATAAATAATCTCTATTGACAAGGCACTCCTCAAAATGTACAAATATAAAAAAAAACTTGAACTATAGTAAACCTTAAAAAAACTGGTCCAAGTTACCAAATATCTTTGCGACCGTTTATGTTACGTACTAAAATAAATGTGTTACGTACCAGGCGCATAATAGTCGTAGACACGGATAGGCAGGAAGCGCGACATGTTGGCGACGGGGAACCAGCGCTCGATCGTGAAGTTCACGCACGTCGTCTCAGAGTCCAACTGGAAGAAGATAATAAATAAATATCTTGGGACATCTTACACAAATCAACCTAGTCCCATAGTAAGCTCAATTAAGGCTTGTGATGTGGGTACCAAGCGACGATATATATATATATATATAATAGATTTGGGGTTCCCCAAGGTTCTTGGCCCGACACTTTTCTCAATCTATATAAACGATTTACTTAATCTTAAAATTCCGAATTCCGAGATTATGTGTTATGCTGATGACACCGTTATGCTATTTAGCGATGCTAGTTGGGAGAGTCTGGTTACCGTCACAGAAATAGGTTTGCAAATGGCTGCAGGTTGGTTTCGAGCCAATCTTCTTACCCTTAACAGTGACAAAACCAAATTCTTATGCTTTCATAAAACTCCTTTGTCAAAGCCGTCGTCCGATCTCACTATAAAAATTCCCTCATGTACTGATTTCCCGTCCAAACCTTGCAACTGTAACAGAATCCAGCGTACTGACGCGATAAAATATCTTGGCCTCTTTGTAGACGAAAATCTGAACTTTAAATATCACATTCATAATCTATCTGGCAGAATTCGAAAATCTATTTATATCTTCAAGAAACTCCGTCACTCGGCAGATATTTCTCTTTTAACACAAATTTACGTCGCTTTGTGTCAGTCGATTAGGTATAACTTACTGCCTTACAGTGTGGGGTAGTGCATCAAAAACTGCCATGCTGGAGGTTGAGAGAGCGCAGCGTTCAGTGTTAAAAGTAATGCTTAAGAAACCTTTCCGTTTTCCAACCTCAAATCTTTTTGCAGAAGCAAATGTTCTATCCGTTCGTCAACTTTTTATCCAAAAAATATGTTTGCAAACACACAAGTCCGCTAAAACGTCTAGGGACTACAACATACTATCACAAAAACGCGTTTTCAATTTACCTATTCCAAGAGTGAATTCTGTTCGGTAAACGTTTTGGAGAGCGCATCAGGGTATCTACATACAATGCAGTAAATAAACTTTATAATCTTCAGGATTGTACTCAAGCAGAAACAAAAAAGCTACTTTTCAAATTTTTACACTCTCAAAATTACATTGAGACAAAATCAATATTAGATTAGATACTTTAGACTAATTATTGAGCATAGTAATAGTACTAGCTTAGTTTAAGTAACTTGCTACCTATTGTCAAGATTTCAATTTGTAAACAAATTCTGTTATTTAAAGTATTTGGTTCCCCGCGATACAGGCGTAGCCTAGTGCGGAGACCCCTGCTATGCTATTCTCTTATTCAGTTATTCACACATTCGACGCTGCGTTCGTCAACGAGCTCGACGACGAGACAGCCTTGTCTAAAATCCTAGCTGTTTGATTTGACATTAGGAATCGAGGCTGTGAGCGAGGTTGTGGGCGAGTTCGTCGCTGTTTTTAGTTAGAGAATACGAAGTTCGTACTATTAAACGTCAAACTCTCGACGCAGTGTAGTTCCAGCTCACGCCGCATTCGTCGCCGAGCACTAGTGTCGTTTAAAGTACATTAGTGAATACCATTTTTAGGCTCGACGCTGCCGCAGCGCTGACACAGCGATGACAACAAGGCGGTTTCCTTAGTGAATAACGCTGCTGGAATATATGTATTCTGTGTTTTCTGAAATAAATACTCTTTATTCTATTCTTATTCTTAAGATAGATACATATACATATATACATATCTATATACTTAAATACATAGACAGCCACAACCAAGGAACAAATATTTGTGATAAATAAATACACAAATAATGCCCTCGCCAGGATTCGAACCCGGAACCTCCAGCTTCGTAGGCAGGGTCACTACCAACTAGACTACGGAGGCTGACATGATAATATTTAGTAAAATCGTGAAAGTTTCCATTTTTGCTAGGTTTCGTAGAAATTCAGCTTTGTTGCTAGTAACAGTTATTAATTATAATTCTTGAAAACAGTAGAATTATTGTCTGTGTTTTAAAGGACCAGTCTTCATGTCTTTAATTTTAATATGACATCTTAGTGTAATTTCTGATTCCTGATTTTTTCATCGAATCCAAAAGTCTAAAATGTTGCCTGTAAAAGTCAATCTAACAACTATTTTTTTTATTGGATCATTAATTATGGAAAATTCCAATATAATATAATACTTATAAGGATTCTACCTATTCTGTAACTGTAAAAACTTGAAAGTTGCTTGAAATCAGCCAGTGTGCAGTATTTTCTATGAAAATTTACACCTGACCCGTATTACTTGACCGCAAGTGTAGTTATCTTTGAGAAAACGGTAAGAATCAGAATATATTTACTTGCATTAAACATTAGTTATCAATCTTCAAAAGAATGTAAAAAAATGTAATCAAATATGACCGACTTTCCATAGCATTTGACGTCATTAACACATATCGTGAAACATGTTCGCAGATATATTTTCAAGTTAAAATTAATAAATGGGCCAATCAACTTGTCCCGTAACACAGGTGACAATTTCGTCAAGTTTGCTAGAAAAATGCTTATAAATAATTGTACTTGCGTTAGGCCCCACACAAGTTCACATCGATAAATGTGTATAAAATTAATTTACGTACATTTGTAAGTACATGAAAAGTAACGCAGCAGACAGAAAATATGTCGATCGAAAAGTTGATTGGCCTAAACATCAGTAATTTAAACTAAAAATGTTTTGTAAGTTTAAGTTCGTAATAAAACCAAGATTGTGTCCTAAATGTGCGTGATTATGGATAATGCTAGTTTTTAAGTTAGTTTGTATTTTTTTATATTCTATTGACGTTTGGTTATACTATTATATAGCGGAGCATGGCGAGAAGAACTTGAAATGAAAGGTAGAAGAAATTTAACTTGGATTTGTCATAATCAGTGATCGGTTTTTTGGGTTCCCCCTAGCAGAAGTTCGCGTATAAAAAAAATTACGGGTGTGACTATAACATTTTATTTAACACTATTATATTACACACACAAGAGCATTTTTTATGAAACAGAAATATGGTAATATAATTATAGTATATTTGTAAAGTTACTATAGGAGACCCGCCAGGAGAATCCAATAAACCGATCACTGGTCATAATTTACCAAAATATCTCTAGTTACCAGGTTCTTTACGCCATTTTCGTATAAAGTGCGATAAGTTGGACTCACGTAGTCGAAGTAGAACAGCAGCTGCGTGGGCAGGTACTTGGCGCGCTGCAGCCGCGGCACGCGCCGCGACAGCACGTACACGTCGAGCCGCTGCTGTTGCACCATGTAGCCCGTGGGGAGGGCTACGTCTAGCACCGCCATGCCTGAGCGGGGGGACTCTTCTAGGTACGTCCAGCTGGGTAGCAAAACGTAACATTGTAATACTTTACTAACATTCTTCTTAACTGTAGTAAAAACAAACTTCTTCTTCTTCAGCGTATTAGATGATTTATTTATTTATTTTTTATTAAAATAAGTTTCACAGCATTACAGTAAAAACCAAGTCACTGTGAACTAAAAATTTACAAAATAAAAATAAAATGATAGCCTTTCCTATTATTTTATAGTTCGTGAAATATATATCAGTAACTTTCTATCTACATTATAGTAAGAATAAACATTCAATTTCTATTTCTCGAACTATTTTACTTTTATTTATTAGGAAAACAGAGTGATACAGTATCTTCTTATCTTATCTTAGCACAGATAAACATGCATCTTCCTCCTGAAAAGTCAAAGAAAAATCAAAGAATCACGTCAGTGATACTCCAATCGTTTAGTCGACTTTTACGACACCCGTGGGAAGAGTTGGGGCGGCTTGGGGGCTGATTATCGTTGACAATGTCGGAAAAAATTAAATGTTTTTTTTCGGGAATGTATGAAAATTTAGTTTTTTCCGTTTTTTTCGGGTTTTTGCAGAAATAATCACTGTCACTGTCACTCCTTTTCATCTATTTTAATTGACTTTTCCTCGATGACATCGCGTTCTCCTGGTATAAGTGAAAAATAGACCTAATTCACATTAGTCTAGAGTTGAAAATTAAACCGAAATATTTCGTTGATTTTTTCGGAAAATTCCGGTAAAAACGAGCTGTTGGAGATAAACGGGATTTAATTCTGAAATATTCAACGCTAGGGCAGATAAGGCTTAATAGTTACTATAGGAGACCGTTTCAATGACATTAATATTTAATTTTTATTTGTAAATTTATAATTCTGTAATTTTTGTACTTAGGATAAGGTAGTAGTTAAGACTAATTTTAAGGTTATAATTATTTGCTGTGCCCTTACAGGGTATCATATCTGACATGTATTGTATTTTATATGAATAAATAAATAAATATCTTGGGACATCTTACACACATCGACCTAGTTCCACGGTAAGCTCAATTAAGGCTTGTGATGTGGGTACCAGGCGACGATATATATAATAGATAGATACATATAGATACTTAAATACATAGACAGCCATGACCAAGGAACAAATATTTGTGATAAATAAATACACAAATAATGCCCTCGCCGGGATTCGAACCCGGAACCTCCAGCTTCGTAGGCAGGGTCACTACCAACTAGGCTATATGTATGAAAATTTAGTTTTTTTCGGTTTTTAAAAGAAATAATCACTGTCACTGTCACTGTCACTCCTTTTCATCTATTTTAATTGACTTTTCCTCGATGACATCGCGTTCTCCTGGTGTAAGTGAAAAATATACCTAATTCACATTGATTTAGAGTTGAAAATTAAATCGAAAAATTTCGTTGTTTTTTTTCGAAAAATTCCGGTAAAAAACGAGCTGTTTGGAAATAAATGGGATTTAGGGTGGGGCTCCACTGAAGCTAATGAGACCGCATGACAGTGTTTCGAATGTTGATTTTGAAGTATATAATTGGTCAAATTTGCACATCTCCGCCCCCTCAGTGGAGCCGCACCCTTAATCCGGAAATTTTCAACGCTAGTGCAGATAAAGCTTAATAAAATGATCACTGACCTAGCACAGGCCTGGTACTCGATGTGCGACTGGTTGCGGCCGTAGAAGTGCGCTTGTGCTCGCAGCGAGAAGGCTCGCGCGGGCGGCTCGGTCTGGAAGCGCGGGATGTCCACGTTGTACGTGACGGACATCTGCAGGATCTAATAATATGATGAGACTGACCTAGCACAGGCCTGGTACTCGATGTGCGACTGGTTGCGGCCGTAGAAGTGCGCTTGTGCTCGCAGCGAGAAGGCTCGCGCGGGCGGCTCGGTCTGGAAGCGCGGTATGTCCACGTTGTACGTGACGGACATCTGCAGGATCTAATAATATGATGAGACTGACCTAGCACAGGCCTGGTACTCGATGTGCGACTGGTTGCGGCCGTAGAAGTGCGCTTGTGCTCGCAGCGAGAAGGCTCGCGCGGGCGGCTCGGTCTGGAAGCGCGGGATGTCCACGTTGTACGTGACGGACATCTGCAGGATCTAATAATATGATGAGACTGACCTAGCACAGGCCTGGTACTCGATGTGCGACTGGTTGCGGCCGTAGAAGTGCGCTTGTGCTCGCAGCGAGAAGGCTCGCGCGGGCGGCTCGGTCTGGAAGCGCGGGATGTCCACGTTGTACGTGACGGACATCTGCAGGATCTAATAATATGATGAGACTGACCTAGCACAGGCCTGGTACTCGATGTGCGACTGGTTGCGGCCGTAGAAGTGCGCTTGTGCTCGCAGCGAGAAGGCTCGCGCGGGCGGCTCGGTCTGGAAGCGCGGGATGTCCACGTTGTACGTGACGGACATCTGCAGGATCTAATAATATGATGAGACTGACCTAGCACAGGCCTGGTACTCGATGTGCGACTGGTTGCGGCCGTAGAAGTGCGCTTGTGCTCGCAGCGAGAAGGCTCGCGCGGGCGGCTCGGTCTGGAAGCGCGGGATGTCCACGTTGTACGTGACGGACATCTGCAGGATCTAATAATATGATGAGACTGACCTAGCACAGGCCTGGTACTCGATGTGCGACTGGTTGCGGCCGTAGAAGTGCGCTTGTGCTCGCAGCGAGAAGGCTCGCGCGGGCGGCTCGGTCTGGAAGCGCGGGATGTCCACGTTGTACGTGACGGACATCTGCAGGATCTAATAATATGATGAGACTGACCTAGCACAGGCCTGGTACTCGATGTGCGACTGGTTGCGGCCGTAGAAGTGCGCTTGTGCTCGCAGCGAGAAGGCTCGCGCGGGCGGCTCGGTCTGGAAGCGCGGTATGTCCACGTTGTACGTGACGGACATCTGCAGGATCTAATAATATGATGAGACTGACCTAGCACAGGCCTGGTACTCGATGTGCGACTGGTTGCGGCCGTAGAAGTGCGCTTGTGCTCGCAGCGAGAAGGCTCGCGCGGGCGGCTCGGTCTGGAAGCGCGGGATGTCCACGTTGTACGTGACGGACATCTGCAGGATCTAATAATATGATGAGACTGACCTAGCACAGGCCTGGTACTCGATGTGCGACTGGTTGCGGCCGTAGAAGTGCGCTTGTGCTCGCAGCGAGAAGGCTCGCGCGGGCGGCTCGGTCTGGAAGCGCGGGATGTCCACGTTGTACGTGACGGACATCTGCAGGATCTAATAATATGATGAGACTGACCTAGCACAGGCCTGGTACTCGATGTGCGACTGGTTGCGGCCGTAGAAGTGCGCTTGTGCTCGCAGCGAGAAGGCTCGCGCGGGCGGCTCGGTCTGGAAGCGCGGGATGTCCACGTTGTACGTGACGGACATCTGCAGGATCTAATAATATGATGAGACTGACCTAGCACAGGCCTGGTACTCGATGTGCGACTGGTTGCGGCCGTAGAAGTGCGCTTGTGCTCGCAGCGAGAAGGCTCGCGCGGGCGGCTCGGTCTGGAAGCGCGGGATGTCCACGTTGTACGTGACGGACATCTGCAGGATCTAATAATATGATGAGACTGACCTAGCACAGGCCTGGTACTCGATGTGCGACTGGTTGCGGCCGTAGAAGTGCGCTTGTGCTCGCAGCGAGAAGGCTCGCGCGGGCGGCTCGGTCTGGAAGCGCGGGATGTCCACGTTGTACGTGACGGACATCTGCAGGATCTAATAATATGATGAGACTGACCTAGCACAGGCCTGGTACTCGATGTGCGACTGGTTGCGGCCGTAGAAGTGCGCTTGTGCTCGCAGCGAGAAGGCTCGCGCGGGCGGCTCGGTCTGGAAGCGCGGTATGTCCACGTTGTACGTGACGGACATCTGCAGGATCTAATAATATGATGAGACTGACCTAGCACAGGCCTGGTACTCGATGTGCGACTGGTTGCGGCCGTAGAAGTGCGCTTGTGCTCGCAGCGAGAAGGCTCGCGCGGGCGGCTCGGTCTGGAAGCGCGGGATGTCCACGTTGTACGTGACGGACATCTGCAGGATCTAATAATATGATGAGACTGACCTAGCACAGGCCTGGTACTCGATGTGCGACTGGTTGCGGCCGTAGAAGTGCGCTTGTGCTCGCAGCGAGAAGGCTCGCGCGGGCGGCTCGGTCTGGAAGCGCGGGATGTCCACGTTGTACGTGACGGACATCTGCAGGATCTAATAATATGATGAGACTGACCTAGCACAGGCCTGGTACTCGATGTGCGACTGGTTGCGGCCGTAGAAGTGCGCTTGTGCTCGCAGCGAGAAGGCTCGCGCGGGCGGCTCGGTCTGGAAGCGCGGGATGTCCACGTTGTACGTGACGGACATCTGCAGGATCTAATAATATGATGAGACTGACCTAGCACAGGCCTGGTACTCGATGTGCGACTGGTTGCGGCCGTAGAAGTGCGCTTGTGCTCGCAGCGAGAAGGCTCGCGCGGGCGGCTCGGTCTGGAAGCGCGGGATGTCCACGTTGTACGTGACGGACATCTGCAGGATCTAATAATATGATGAGACTGACCTAGCACAGGCCTGGTACTCGATGTGCGACTGGTTGCGGCCGTAGAAGTGCGCTTGTGCTCGCAGCGAGAAGGCTCGCGCGGGCGGCTCGGTCTGGAAGCGCGGGATGTCCACGTTGTACGTGACGGACATCTGCAGGATCTAATAATATGATGAGACTGACCTAGCACAGGCCTGGTACTCGATGTGCGACTGGTTGCGGCCGTAGAAGTGCGCTTGTGCTCGCAGCGAGAAGGCTCGCGCGGGCGGCTCGGTCTGGAAGCGCGGGATGTCCACGTTGTACGTGACGGACATCTGCAGGATCTAATAATATGATGAGACTGACCTAGCACAGGCCTGGTACTCGATGTGCGACTGGTTGCGGCCGTAGAAGTGCGCTTGTGCTCGCAGCGAGAAGGCTCGCGCGGGCGGCTCGGTCTGGAAGCGCGGGATGTCCACGTTGTACGTGACGGACATCTGCAGGATCTAATAATATGATGAGACTGACCTAGCACAGGCCTGGTACTCGATGTGCGACTGGTTGCGGCCGTAGAAGTGCGCTTGTGCTCGCAGCGAGAAGGCTCGCGCGGGCGGCTCGGTCTGGAAGCGCGGGATGTCCACGTTGTACGTGACGGACATCTGCAGGATCGCGTAGCCCGTGCCGCGGGCTACCACCTTCACTGTGCCCCACGCTGACGGGATCTGGAACGAAATAATAATCACCAAATTTAAAAACAACCAACTTCAACTGATTTCTCCATGATCTACGAGGGCCGCACTGAAAGTTTTAAGAATCTAGGAAACTGTATAAATGAGTTTTTGTTTTCATTATCGCCTTTCTTAACTCTTTTTGATAATGTGTACAAATTTTTAATACAATTGAACCAACATCCAAAACTCGCAGCCCATTTTTCTTAGGTCATATTTTGTATGGAAATTTTCAGTTTTCGGAATTTAGTATGGAAAGTTTGGGTCCAATATATGTTTTTAAGAAAAACTGTTTATATTCGATTTTTTTCTTTTGAGTCAAATGGATACCCCACAATGTCGTAACAGATGTGCTTACCATAGAAAAAATCAACTGCGAAAGACTTTGGTTATCACGGGATTCGAACCCGCTTCCTCTGGATTGCCGGTCGAACGTGCTTCCAATTACACCAGACGACCTTCCGTCGATCACAGCGAATTTTTCCAATGGTATGGTATAGTTTCATATGGATACATAAGGATTGGCTAATTTCCGGACATAAAACTTTTTGTGATTACCATGAATTTTCTATGATTTACCATATTACTGCGATTTGAAATTAGGGGATGGCTGTTATTAGACATTGATCTCTTTAATCATCCATAAGAAAAAAATCGAAAGCAATCAAATTTGTGAAAACTACTACAAGCAGTCCTACAAGAACCGGGCTTTCATACCAAATAAGAATTTAAGCTCATTTCTACTTCATCGTTGACTAAGGCCATACTGAAAGTAGTATAAAAACGTTACAGAATAAAAAAAATGGGTGAAAATTGTGAAATCGTCCGACACACAATTTTCAAATGGCATGAAATCCTAAAATACAGGTGTTACCGAAAAAATTATACCCCAAAAATATAATAAAGAGTTGTATTTTCAGAAAATAATTGTTTCTTTACACTAAGTGATCTCTAAGTGCGTCAGTCTCAAAACTTTCAGTGCGTCCTCGTATCATCAAATCCTACTTTCTGAACGCAAATACTTGTAAATGAATGAAAATTACCAAAAGCGCCATACGTGTACCTATAATATTTGAAGAGATCCCTCGATTTCAGGATCCCATCATCAAACCCCAACTTGGTGCCAACGCGACCATCTCGGGGTTAAGCTCGTTCATGTACGCAGCGGCGAGATATGTCATGTTTAGCAGGGATAGGCTGGAGAAGGAACTCAGGGAGGTCGACCTTAGAGACGTCCTGCGGTTCTGCGAGAAAATTGGAAGGTCAGAGGGAAGCTTTGGGGGAATGCTACCGGAACAATAACCTGCAGCTTCAGCTAAGGGAAATGGGGTGAATGAGCACATTGGATGCTCGACAGCCCGCTCGAGTCCGATCGAGCGTCCCTACGTAACATAACATAACTGTGTCGGTGTAGTCGAATTTAAATTAATAACAAACAGCAAAATTTTCAACGCAAGGCTCAAGCAGCATCTTTTACATAAATTCTTTTATTGCATCGCAGACTTTTGAAATATAAATAACTTTTTTATTTTTTATTGTTTACACTGTGATATCATATACTGTACTTGCAATATTATTATTATCATTTTAATTTATTGGAATGAATTGACATGTTATCTGCTGTTTTTTAATATTTATTTATGATTTTTATTGTTGTATTGCTGTAAAATGTATTTTGTTTTTTATTTTTTTTTATTATTATGTTAAGTGTGTACTTTAATAATGAAATAATTTCTGTAATACCTTGTAACATTTGTAATTGTGTAATTTAATAATGAATTCATTTCTGTAATACCTCGTGACATTTGTAATTGATTATAAAAAGTAAGTAGATGTATGCATATGTCTAATCTCAGTTGTTTTAAATTATTGTAATAGTCTCATGTTACGTAGTTATTAATTATTTAAATTCAAACACAATGTATATTGTAATATGAATAAAAAACGATGAACTACTACGGCGTCCACTGTGACGGTTAGTGCGGACACGTCGCGTCGCTTGCGGTTTGTGTATCCCTCCGTAACATAACTGTGTCGGTGTACTCACGTCGATGGACTGCCTGGTGGCCAGGTTGTTGTTCTCGACGTGCAGCACGCGTGTGGCGCCCAAGAGAGCGACGGCGTCCACTGTGACGGTTAGTGCGGACACGTCGCGTCGCTTGCGGTTTGTGTATCCCTCCGTGACATAACTGTGTCGGTGTACTCACGTCGATGGACTGCCTGGTGGCCAGGTTGTTGTTCTCGACGTGCAGCACGCGTGTGGCGCCCAAGAGAGCGACGGCGTCCACTGTGACGGTTAGTGCGGACACGTCGCGTCGCTTGCGGTTTGTGTATCCCTCCGTGACATAACTGTGTCGGTGTACTCACGTCGATGGACTGCCTGGTGGCCAGGTTGTTGTTCTCGACGTGCAGCACGCGTGTGGCGCCCAAGAGAGCGACGGCGTCCACTGTGACGGTTAGTGCGGACACGTCGCGTCGCTTGCGGTTTGTGTATCCCTCCGTGACATAACTGTGTCGGTGTACTCACGTCGATGGACTGCCTGGTGGCCAGGTTGTTGTTCTCGACGTGCAGCACGCGTGTGGCGCCCAAGAGAGCGACGGCGTCCACTGTGACGGTTAGTGCGGACACGTCGCGTCGCTTGCGGTTTGTGTATCCCTCCGTGACATAACTGTGTCGGTGTACTCACGTCGATGGACTGCCTGGTGGCCAGGTTGTTGTTCTCGACGTGCAGCACGCGTGTGGCGCCCAAGAGAGCGACGGCGTCCACTGTGACGGTTAGTGCGGACACGTCGCGTCGCTTGCGGTTTGTGTATCCCTCCGTGACATAACTGTGTCGGTGTACTCACGTCGATGGACTGCCTGGTGGCCAGGTTGTTGTTCTCGACGTGCAGCACGCGTGTGGCGCCCAAGAGAGCGACGGCGTCCACTGTGACGGTTAGTGCGGACACGTCGCGTCGCTTGCGGTTTGTGTATCCCTCCGTGACATAACTGTGTCGGTGTACTCACGTCGATGGACTGCCTGGTGGCCAGGTTGTTGTTCTCGACGTGCAGCACGCGTGTGGCGCCCAAGAGAGCGACGGCGTCCACTGTGACGGTTAGTGCGGACACGTCGCGTCGCTTGCGGTTTGTGTATCCCTCCGTGACATAACTGTGTCGGTGTACTCACGTCGATGGACTGCCTGGTGGCCAGGTTGTTGTTCTCGACGTGCAGCACGCGTGTGGCGCCCAAGAGAGCGACGGCGTCCACTGTGACGGTTAGTGCGGACACGTCGCGGAGTCGCTTGCGGTTTGTGTACTCGATGAGGGCACGGAGGGCGATGTATGTGTCCTGTTTGTTAAAAACACATTAGAAAACCGAATAGAACGACTGGCCTATTTCTCGAAAGCTTGTAACTTATATTACAAGTGGAAGTCTCTTTTTAACATCATTAATAAGATAAGGACTTCCGCTTGTATTACAAGTTACAAGCTTTCGAGAAATGGGCCCCTGGGGCCTCATTTTTAGCTTGGAACTTGTAACAAATTGAAAGAAACCGCATTTTATTCGTGTCTAGCGACCCGCCCCGACTTCTCACGGGTACTATACCTACATAAAAACCTTCCTCTTGAATTACTCTACCTATTAAAAAAAATGTCATCAAAATCCGTTGCGTAGTTTTAAAGATTTAAGCGTACAAAGGGACAGAAAAAGTGACTTTATTTTATACTATGTAGTGATATACAGTTTAGCGTATTCAGACTGTGTGCTCGCCAGGCATACGTCACCGTCAGCAGGCTACGAGATAGTCGTGTGTCGTGTCGCGACACACGGGTCAAAATTCTTTTCGTTGTCTTGTTTCATACCACTCTGTCACGTTTTTAGTTGCTGTTTCGACTCAGTATATAAAAAACAATCAGTGATGATGAAATGTTGTACGAGTCGTACTTGTACGTTATACTGGAGGACGCTTGGAGACCTTATACATCTCTGAAACATTTAGTGAAATGTATCCGTTTGTTTTCTTTTTACTCTGACAACTAGAGACCTTTACATCTCTAGCAGTATAATAATGCTAATTTTAACGTTTAACTAAAAACAATTGTATGCCCTTTTACATATATCTTTACATCTATACATTTCTCAAAATTCATTAAATTTATATAATTGGCTGAGACTTCATCTCTAGTTAATGTACTATATCTGTATTTATATTAAATCAAATTTATGTTTCGTTTTTAATTAATGCATGTTAGCCGTATGTTATAAAACTATTATTTGAAAAAAGAAAGTCCCGCTGAGTTTCTTGCCGGATTCTTCTCAGGCAGTGGTGTAGCGTTAGAACCGGAGGTAGTTTTTTTTTCTCTCATTCGCTATTTAGTTTAACGATTCAAAAGCGCTCGTTGCTGGGCCTAATTGAATAAAGAATATTTTGACTTTGACTTTGACTTGACTTTGACTGTGGTTATACCTGCGTGGAGGCCCAGCCGCCGTCAGTGAGTCGCTGCGCGTTGAGCCACATGACTATCGGCTCGTTGTCCTGGTGGTCCATGCAGGCTAGCAGACGAGTCGTACTTGTACGTTATACTGTGTTATACCTGCGTGGAGGCCCAGCCGCCGTCAGTGAGTCGCTGCGCGTTGAGCCACATGACTATCGGCTCGTTGTTGTCCTGGTGGTCCATGCAGGCTAGCAGACGAGTCGTACTTGTACGTTATACTGTGTTATACCTGCGTGGAGGCCCAGCCGCCGTCAGTGAGTCGCTGCGCGTTGAGCCACATGACTATCGGCTCGTTGTTGTCCTGGTGGTCCATGCAGGCTAGCAGACGAGTCGTACTTGTACGTTATACTGTGTTATACCCAATGATACACTAAGTAAAGATATGTTACACCGGCTCTAAAATTGAAGCGCTCAGATTGTGATAATTCTAACAATCGCTCTTAGTTCTACCTAGACCACCGAGAGGTGTGTACCACTGCCGAGTTCTCGCAAATCACATGAACTGCGCCCTAAAATGTCATTTTATGTTATACAATAGTGAAAACCACAAAATAAAATGCAAAAATCCCCTTAACATCACATATCATGCGCAATCAAACTGAATTATATATCTTTTTCAATTTTACTATTTATTGAAAATAAATAGGACGCCATTTTGACGTTTTTGACCGACTTCGAGAAAAAGACAAGCTTATGCTGTTTAAGATCAAGAGTAACAAAGATAAAACAATGTTTATCAATAACAACCTTAAGAATGCACGCGCGATTGTCAAATGCTAGTTGTCTCTTTTTTAATTTATTAAATACGAGTATATGTATTTTGCCTCTTTTACGCATTTTGAAGTATGAAGATAGGTGTATGTCAACTGTCAATAAATCGTAGGTGTATGATGTGAAGTATTTATTTCGCTCATTTTGTTAGAGTATAACGTATCTTTACTTATATATCATTGGTTATACCTGCGTGGAGGCCCAGCCGCCGTCAGTGAGTCGCTGCGCGTTGAGCCACATGACTATCGGCTCGTTGTTGTCCTGGTGGTCCATGCAGGCGAGCAGACGAGTCGTACTTGTACGTTATACTGTGTTATACCTGCGTGGAGGCCCAGCCGCCGTCAGTGAGTCGCTGCGCGTTGAGCCACATGACTATCGGCTCGTTGTTGTCCTGGTGGTCCATGCAGGCTAATAGCGCGTACGCCGTGGCCGCGATGTTGTATGAGTCGTATTTGTACGGCAGGCGGGGGAGGAGGAACGGCTTTTGGTTTTCCATCTTGTACGGCGGTTGGGGGACGCGCTCTTTGCCCCAGTATACTAGGCCACCTGTGGGGGAAATTTTAATCATTTGAATGTTATGATGTTATAAAAATATTGCCACACATAACACATACATACATTTGTTGGCCGTGTGGTGACGGCAGTAAGAATACATTTGTCACCACCCCAACTCCTCCTGCGGGTGTCGTAAGAGTCGACTAAGGGATTGAAGTGTCACTGACCATTTTTGATAACTTTGATAAAATTGATGATGGGCAGCAGCGTCATCATAGTGGACACATTACTGAGATCGCCAATCCGCTTGCCTAGCGTGGCGATTATGGGCATTTACCTCCTAATGCGTCTATACGCATAGTTAATAGGAGAGGCCTACGTCCAGCAGTGGACTGTGATAGGCTGATGACGTGACGTGACGTGACGATGTAATAAACATATTCCCTCGTCGCTTACAAACCATAAACTAGTGTATCATTTTTTTTAAAACCATATTTAAATAATATCTCTGAGGGACTGGTCTCACCGCGAGCTACTAAGCTATGAACTATCGGTTATAAACACGAACAAAAGATACACACTCCCGTCAGGCGCGGATCCAGGACTTCGTTGAGGGGGGGGGCACTGCGATCCAGGACTTCGTTGAGGGGGGGGCACTGCCCTATGATATGATAGTATTTTACACTTCAAACACCACCTAGCCATACATAAGTCCAGCGTGAGGGGGGGGCAAGTGCCCCCATTGCCCCCCCCCCTGGATCCGCGCCTGACTCCCGTGTAAATAAAAGAGACACGGCGATACTCGCCCGGCGGTGATAGCTGATAGCTGAGCGAGTATCGCCGTGTCTCTTTTATTTACACGGGAGTGCGTATCTTTTGTTCGTGTTTATAGCCGATAGTTCATAGCTTAGTAGCTCGCGGTGAGACCAGTGCCTAAGATGCCATCATCAGATTCAGAGTCCAATGGGACCATCCCGTGGTTTTACACGTTCGGTTCACAATTCTCGGGGATATCGAGCAATATACATGGCTATCAGCTATTTCGTAGCATCCGGAGCGCTCAAAAATATCTGAACACGCCTCTATCGTTATGACCAAAGCTCGGCGGGGGTGAGCTGTTTTCATACTAAATGTCACGTGATACATGTCATTTAGTATGAAAACAGCTCACCCCGCCGAGCATTGGTTATGACAATAAAGGCGTTGGACAGATATTTTTGAACGCTCCGGACGCTATGATATATCGGATGGCAACTGTAAATAAAAACTAAAACCTTCATCTTTTTTGAAGTCGGGTGATAATAAATAATGTAATGTATATAACATAAGTTTATAGCCAATCAAAAGTTTGATGGACCAATCACAACTTTTCAATGGCGGTTTAAGTTTTTATAGGTTGACATTGAAATTCATTACCGTGATGCATTAGAGAGGGGGTGACATTTGTCAACTAAAATTCAGGACCGTTTTTGACAGGCAATTTACTATGGCGTGCGGCTTCCATGTTTTATTTGTTCGTAGCCTTTTACCTACGCGTATATACGCGATAAAAGGAGAACATGTCCAATAGAGGACTACGAAAGACTGATGTACAGTAACCGGCAAACAACTTGAACCAATGTCCTTGCCTGCGCACTCTGCGCAGTAACGAGTTTTAGACGCATTTAGCGGTGGGGGGCGGGGTACAACGGCGCGGGCGACCGCGGCGCTAACGCTATTGGTCAGTCACTTGAAGTTTGCGCCCCGCGCCGCTTTCACGTCCCGCTGTCTCTAGCATACACTTGCGTGCATTAGAAAGTCACTCGTTAATAATTACGAAATATTGTAGAAGTTTTATGTTATATTTTATTGTTTATCATTACTCAACAGTAATTAAAAAGATACAATACAAAAGTCGAACCATGCCGAAGCGAAGCAATACTGTGCTAAAGAGACATGCTAGGAAAATGGTGTACGACGTGTATTGTTTTATGAAAAATCATGCAAAGACCAATTTGGAAGCATTGAAAAATACCGTCGAAGCCACGAAGACATCTATAAGCACTGTGAAGCGAATTATTAAACAAGCCCAAGGTTCAAATTTACTCGCCGTGTTTCGAACGCCTGGCAAAAAAATTGGGTAACTGTCATGATAGTTGTATTGGTACTTCAAATAAAATAAAATAAAAAATATTGTCTGTATGACTCAGGAAAGTTTAAACTGAATGAATATAATGTTAACAATTTTTTTACACGTAACTGTACGATGCGCGAACTTTCCCCCACCACGTCAACTCTGGTTCAAGTTGTTTGCCGGTTACTGTATACCTGCAGATTGAAGATTGATGATGAGCAGCAACATTATAGTGGACAATTTATGGGCGTCCAACTCCATACGGCCAGGTAATAAGAGCTTTGTCCACCAGTGGACTGATGGTGTACCCTCAGCTCGTTGGAAGCCGCTAAGCAGCTTGAAGGCATGCTCGGAGTTGGAAGCCTTGGCCACTAGCCTTGGTCGACTAAGGGAAATGCGTCATTGGCCATGACTATTCATTTAATGGGTATTTCTCCGAGCGTTTCAAACGCTGTGACTTCGGTGGCAGCCTTATCACACGAATCCCGTGAGAGATGCAAGAACTTTTGGATATCTTGGTAGAAGTAGTTGACTACCAAGATATCCAAAAAAAAGAGATTGCCACGGAAATCGGGTAATAATGTTGCCACAGAAGTCACAGCAGTTAAATCGCTCAAAGAAATGCCATAATGAAGATGATGATGAGCAGCACACTATTGTGATCGCCAACCCGTGATTATGAGATCTGCGTCCATACTTAAAGGTAAGGAGATGCCTATGTTCAACAGTGGACTGATGGTGTACCTTCAGCGCGCTGGAAGCCGCTAAGCAGCTTGAAGGCATGCTCGGAGCTGGAAGCCTTGGCCACGGTGAGGGCGTACGCCACTACGGCCATCGAGTACGGGTCGCCGAAGTCGGAGAGAGGCAAATGTTTCCCCAGGCAGGACTACCACAAGGATATGTGACTATGTGCCTACTTAAACTAATAGCAGTTATTGTTGTCCCTATCTTAGGTTAGTATAAATACCTACATTGTTTATACATATTGTTTACCATGCAGTTTTAAGTGTGATTAATATTGAGTACATTAAGGAACCGCCAGGTCTGTTTATGCCTATTTATCTTGTACTTGTGTACTTCTTGTAACTTTAATGATGTGACTGTTCTGGTTCTCAATAAAATAATAAAATTAGATAAAAGGCTATACCTTCAGCCACCTTCGTAGTGACGGCAGTAAATACATTTGTCGCCATCCCTCTTCCAGTGGGTGATATAAGAGTCGACTAAGGGAAATGCGTCACTGATCTTGACTATTCATTTAATGGGTATTTCTCCGAGCGTTTCAAACGCTGTGATTTCGGTGGCAGCCTTATCACATGAAACCCGTGAGAGATGGGTCAAAAGTCTTTTCGTTGTCTTATTTTGTGCCTCTAAAAAACGTGACACAGTTGTGATTTTTGTATGAGATGATGTTTTGTTTCCAATATTTGATGTGTGGATTAATATTGAGCGTGAAAAAGAAATACAAGTGCACCGGAATTTTTTTATATACTGCGTCGAGACAGCAACTAGAAGCGTGACGGAGTGGTATGAAACAAGACAACGACAATAATTTTGACCCAGATGCAAGAACTTTTGGATATCTTGGTAGAAGTAGTTGACAACTACCAAGATATCCAAAAAAAATTAGATAGCCACGGAATCGGGTAATAATGTTGCCACAGAAGTCACAGTTGAATCGCTCAAAGAAATGCCATAATTAAGATTGATGATGAGCAGCACACTACTGTGATCGCCAACCCGTGATTATGAGATCTCCTAATACTTAAAGGTAAGGAGAGGCCTATGTCCAACATTGGACTGATGGTGTACCTTCAGCGCGCTGGAAGCCGCTAAGCAGCTTGAAGGCATGCTCGGAGCTGGAAGCCTTGGCCACGGTGAGGGCGTACGCCACTACGGCCATCGAGTACGGGTCGCCGAAGTCGGAGAGAAGCTAATGTTTCTCCAGGCAGGACTACCACAAGGATATACCTTCAGCCTTCGTGGTGACGGCAGTGAATACATTTGTCGCTATCCCTCTTCCAGTGGGTGATATAAGAGTCGACTAAGGGAAATGCGTCACTGACCATGACTATTCATTTAATGGGTATTTCTCCGAGCGTTTCAATCGCTGTGACTTCGGTGGCAGCCTTATCACACGAAACCCGTGAGAGATGGGTCAAAAGTCTTTTCGTTGTCTTATTTTGTGTCCCTAAAAAACGTGACACAGTTGTGATTTTTGTATGAGGTGATGTTTCGTTTCCAATATTTGATGTGTGGATTAATATTGAGCGTGAAAAAGAAATACAAGTGCACCGGAATTTTTTATATACTGCGTCGAGACAGCAACTAGAAGCGTGACAGAATGGTATGAAACAAGACAACGAAAAGAATTTTGACACAGATGCAAGAACTTTTGGATATCTTGGTAGAAGTACACCAAGAGTGTAGTAGTGTAGTTGACTACCAAGATATCAAAAAAAAAATGAGATAGCCACGGAAATCGGGTAATAATGTTGCCACAGAAGTCACAGTTGAATCGCTCAAAGAAATGCCATAATGAATATTGATGATGAGCAGCACACTACTGTGATCGCCAACCCGTGATTATGAGATCTTCTGCGTCCATACTTAAAGGTAAGGAGAGGCCTATGTCCACCAGTGGACTGATGGTGTACCTTCAGCGCGCTGGAAGCCGCTAAGCAGCTTGAAGGCATGCTCGGAGCTGGAAGCCTTGGCCACGGTGAGGGCGTACGCCACCACGGCCATCGAGTACGGGTCGCCGAAGTCGGAGAGAAGCTAATGTTTGTCAGGCAGGACTACCACAAGGATATACCTTCAGCCTTCGTGGTGACGGCAGTAAATACAATTGTCACCACCTACTTTTTCCGTGGCTTAAGAGAAAGTGCCACTGGCCATTAATTTATCGAAGATGGTCAGCAGCATCATAGTGGATACAATACTGTGATCGCCAACCCGCTATTATGGGCATTTACAATGCATGAATCCATGGTAGATGTCGCGACCATCAGTAATGGAGAATACGATCCATGGCGGACTTCCTAACGCGTCTATACGCGTAGGTAATAGGATAACCTATGTCCAATAGAGGACTGAAAAAGACTGAAGTGTTCCTGCAGATTGAAGATTGATGAGCAGCAACATTATAATGGATTACATCATCATCATCATTTCAGCCATTTATCGCCCACTGCTAAGCATAGGCCTCTCTTCTAGTACGCCATTCATCTCAGTCCTGGGTCAACTAACCCAGAAGTGTCCCGCAACGTTTATCAGCTAAAAATTCTCTTCGGAACATGATAAGTACTACGATTAGGAGCATCCAACTCCATACGGCCAGGTAATAAGAGTCTTTGTCCAACAGTGGACTGATGGTGTACCTTCAGCGCGCTGGAAGCCGCTAAGCAGCTTGAAGGCATGCTCGGAGCTGGAAGCCTTGGCCACGGTGAGGGCGTACGCCACCACGGCCATCGAGTACGGGTCGCCGAAGTCGGAGAGAAGCTAATGTTTCTCCAGGCAGGACTACCACAAGGATATACCTTCAGCCTTCGTGGTGACGGCAGTAAATACATTTGTCGCCATCCCTCTTCCAGTGGGTGATATAAGAGTCGACTAAGGGAAATGCGTCACTGATCATGACTATTCATTTAATGGGTATTTTTCCGAGCGTTTCAAACGCTGTGACTTCGGTGGCAGCCTTATCACACGAAACCCTTGAGAGATGGGTCAAAAGTCTTTTCGTTGTCTTATTTTGTGTCCCTAAAAAACGTGACACAGTTGTGATTTTTGTATGAGATGATGTTTTGTTTCCAATATTTGATGTGTGGATTAATATTGAGCGTGAAAAAGAAATACAAGTGCACCGGATTTTTTTAATATACTGCGTCGAGACAGCAACTAGAAGCGTGACAGAGTGGTACGAAACAAGACAACGAAAATAATTTTGACCCAGATGCAAGAACTTTTGGATATCTTGGTAGAAGTAGTTGACAACTACCAAGATATCAAAAAAAATGAGATAGCCACGGAAATAGGGTAATAATGTTGCCACAGAAGTCACAGCAGTTAGATCGCTAAAAAAAATGCCATAATGAAGATTGATGATGAGCACACTACTGTGATCGCCAACCCGTGATTATGAGATCTTCTGCGTCCATACTTAAAGGTAAGGAGAGGCCTATGTCCACCAGTGGACTGATGGTGTACCTTCAGCGCGCTGGAAGCCGCTAAGCAGCTTGAAGGCATGCTCGGAGCTGGAAGCCTTGGCCACGGTGAGGGCGTACGCCACTACGGCCATCGAGTACGGGTCGCCGAAGTCGGAGAGAAGCTTCAAATGTTGCTCGAGGTACGACACGGCGCGTTGTTGTGCTTGTACGACGCGGGCTGATAGACCCTGGAAGAGACGGTTTAATTTAATAAATAAATAAATATCTTGGGACATCTTACACAAATCGACCTAGTCCCACGGTAAGCTCAATTAAGGCTTGTGATGTGGGTACCAGGCGCCGATATATATAATAGATAGATACATATAGATACTTAAATACATAAAAATCCATGACCAAGGAACAAACATTTGTGATAAATAAATACACAAAGAATGCCCTCGCCGGGATTCGAACCCGGAACCTCCAGCTTCGTAGGCAGGGTCACTACCAACTAGGCTACGGAGGCTGACATTTAGTTATCGCGAATTATGTTGAAATAATTATAAGTATAGAAAAAATAAAACAGCTGTCTTCAAGGCATTGATATTGTCTACGGTCCGCTTTCCATCAGGCAGGTCGTATGCTTGTTTGCCACCGTCGTGGTAAATAAAATCGAATAGATACTCGACAACAAATTAAGTCGATTTTAATTTTTCCAAACATTTTACGAGTCAAAACAAATGCAACTCGGTTCTAATTGAATACAATTTAAATTTGTTCAATATTATAAGTACTACAGATAGGACCATGGGCCCTACGAGGGTATTGTATTGTATCCTGGTCTTTTTTCCGCAACTTGACATCAAATGTGCCTATTTTGCGTAGTCCCAACGCTGGCCCAGTACTTGTTGGGGACTTCACATACACCCTTGAATTTCTTCGCAGGTATATGCAGGTTTCCTCACGATGTTTTCCTTCACCGTAAAGCACTTGTGAATATCAAATGTTATTTCGTACATAAGTTTTTTTGAAAAACTCATTGGTACGAGCCGGGGATCGAACTCACGACCGCTGCGTAGCAGCCGTGTGTTTTACCGCTAGGCCACAAGCGCTTTTTAACGCCCTACGAGGGTAATGAGCATTCTAATTTGTTTAAATAACCGTTTTTAAAGGTTCAATGATTATGATGATTTATAAAGTTATGGTGCATGTGATTTATTGCAAACAGAGTCTAAGCCCCAGAAAATAAAAAGTATAATTAAAAAGGCATTGTTAAACACTAACCATAAGTAATATATAATATAATCTTAAGCATGTTAAAAGTGTATAACAATAATTAAACTCAACTTATTACCTAATAATTTAGAATGTTATAGGTTAAGCTAAGAAGTACAGTCACGGACTTTAATTGATAAGCCACTTGTCACTGTGTGTATTTTAGCCGTGTAATGCAAATCGGGTTTAGTCGCTTTTACTCGTAAATCCTAATAAAGGAAGTAAAGTCATCGTATAACAGAAGAGCAAAAATTATATTTCTATCTTTATCATTGTGCGTTTATGAACTGTCACTAAGGTTCGAATCTCTTAACTAAAATGTTAAATGGCGAACTTGGCATTACATTCAATGCACTTAGCTTTATAATTATAAGTAACTATAACGTATTATCGGAGGTGCTCGTCAGCAACTCGGCACAAACGCCATGTTAGCGTAGTTTTCTGCAAAGAGGTTATCATTTCAAGCGTGGTTTCGATGAGCCAATTGAATGTCTTAACTTGACTTTTCAATCGCAAAATATAAAAATATTTCGTTTCAAGATGGCGGGTTTACCGTGCATTTTCAAATCTGGTATCACGACTTCGGCCGAACTCTACTGACCAATGGGGCGGGCGTTGCTACGGTTAGCCAATGACCGCTCGCGTTTTATTACCATAGTTACGTAATAACAAAAAAGTTTAACCAACAATAATTGATCCATATTTTTCCGGAAGCTGACGTTACTATAGTTACGTTGTAACATCCGCTTTAGTCCTGAGACGTCAATCTAACTTCAGATGGTAATTTGACAGCTAAGCTGCTATGTAAGAATTTTCGTTCTCTTTCCTTTTAACGGCTGTCACGGTCAGATATTTTTTCAAAGTTAGAATTTTAGTCAGAAACTATCAAGTCTCTATTAAACATTTGTATGGCTACTGACAGATTATAGGATTAAGATAGACTGTCAAACGTCAATCTACCATATTTCCACAAAGGTTACATAAGTCTAACGTCAACTAGGAGCTGTGACGAATTATAAAAAAGACAGCAATAGCATTTGTCTCTGTCAATGAAAATAATAATCTAAAATTGCCCGATAACATGATATGGCTATTTATATAAATATCTTGACTTGAAAAAATACCTCGCCTATTAATGTCAGATAAATCATGGCATCCGATTTGAAGAAAACACGATTAAATTACTAAACGGTTTTAGACAAATCTATGAAGAACTGTCGTTATCCAGTTTCCTCTAGGAACAACGACATCTAGCGTCTAATAATGGCCGATGTAGCCATCGGCCATTATTAGATGTTCGTCCTTAATTTTCATCGACGAAGGAATTTTTATTATGTCGACTAGTTTTGACATACTGAAATTTTGACGTAACAAAGATTCGTATTTAACTGACATATCATCGGAGAACATCGGTCATGTCGCGATCGTGCCTACCAACGAAAAATACCGAACCCATAATATTACACGACCAAATTGCATCCATTGCCAAGTGGCCTATCAATTAAAGTCCGTGACTGTACCTAAGGCAATCTGTATTACACATTGAAAATAAACAGTTGATTTTATTTAAACAAAAAAGATATGATAATGTCGATAATAATAGGTATAGAAAAAACTTTACCTCTCTGACACCAATATCCTTAAGATTTTTGACGGTCTCTAGAGTGATGACGACTTGCGCTGTCAATGTGATGTTCCGTTGCAGTATTATCGTGTTGTTAACCTGAGAAAAAATATAAGTTTTAATTTATAGTCTGCAAAATATTATACCAACTACGGTCATTTGTCATGGTGAACGTTAGGGTGCTTCTTATTTTTGCAAATTTGTAGAATGTTCGAACCAATGAAGTAGCTCATTGCTCTCCCGATTGCAATTTTCTATGGGGCACTCTCTCCTTTTTATATTTGATAAGTAAACCATATTTGTTCTTATATTATTATTATAAAAAAATTAGGGGTCTCTACCGAATAAAACTGTAATAAAAAAACGACTAATCATTTTGCCTTTCTTGGATTTCGTACTTCGGTAGCGACCCCTAATTTTTTTTTTAATAATTGAAAAAAAAAACAAATATGGTTTACTTATCAAATTACAAAATGAGAGGGTGCCTCAAAGAAAATTTCTATTGGGAGAGCAAAGAGCTCTTTTATTGGTTCGAACATCCTACAAAATTGCAAAAATAAGAAGCACCCAAGTGAACGTGATACAAAATTTGTTAAATATTGGCCAAGATTCGTGTTTAACTAAGGCTACATGCATACCTGGCTTCGCAGTGCTATAAACCTCCCGGGCGACTTGTTTTGTCATTTTACGACAGACTCATTTTTTATATAAAAAAAACACATGTCAAAGTTTCATAGCGTCTACTCAGGCCTTAGACTTAGGAAGTGAGTGTACTTTGACATGTGTTTTATTCGTCCCCATTCTTTATCCATGTTCTCCAACATATAACAAAACCAGTAATTAACTATCATTTTTTTTAAACAAATCTTTTCTTAGAAATTAGAAGGCTTAGTCAATTTTCAGTACTTAGTAGGCCATTTTCTCCTAACAGGTTGAGCTTGAGCAGCTAAAAAAAAATACGTGTCCGTTATTTTAGATTACTCTATAACATATATCAAAATGAATCAAATCGGAGTCGGACAGTTGGGTTTCCTTGTGAGTAGATATCATATAACAAATACCTAAAAATAGGGGGGACAACTTAAAAATGAGCCCCTAAACATAGGCAAAATATACAAAATATTAAGCTTACAGATATGCCTTTAATTTTGTTCAATAGAGTAATCTATATATATAAACGGCAATGTCCTGACTGACTGACTGACTGACTTAAATCAACGCACAGCCCAAACCGCTGGTCCTAGAGAGTTCAAACTTGGCATTTAGATTCTTTATAATGTCTAGAGGCGCACTAAGAACGGATTTTCGAAAATTCCTCCATTAAAAGGGTTAAATGGGGGGTTAAAGTTTGTATGGGGAAACAAGATTAGTTGGGCTATTTTATTCGAAACTTCACAGGAATGTTTTTAATAATAAATAAGTAAACACGTGTTTCAGGTTTTTTGAAAATTCATTCCCTATGGGGGTTGAATGGAGGGTTAAAGTTTGTATGGGGAAATAAGATTAGTTGGGCTATTTTATTTGAAACTTCACATGAATGTTTTTAACAATAAATAAGTAAACACGTGTTTCAGGTTTTTTAAAAATTCATTCCCTATGGGGGTTAAATGGAGGGTTAAAGTTTGTATGGGGAAATGAGATAAGTTGGGCTATTTTATTCGAAATTTAGCATGAATGTTTTTAACAATAAATAAGTAAACACGTGTTTCAGGTTTTTTGAAAATTCATTCCCTATGGTGCTTAAATGGAGGGTTAAAGTTTGTATGGGGAAATAAGATTAGTTGGGCTATTTTATTCGAAACTTCACACAAATGTTTTTAACAATAAATAAGTAAACACGTGTTTCAGGTTTTTTGAAAATTCATTCCCTATGGGGGTTAAATGGAAGGTTAAAGTTTGTAAGGAGGAACCAGATCATTCGTTGGGCTATTTAATTCAAAACGTCATAGAAGTGTTGTTCCCAATGAAGAAGTAGGTACTTATCTACATACCTCTACCATGTTATATAGTACGAGTATTTACCTCGAGTACTTGTATTTAAAAAAAAACTCCTAAGGGGGTAAAAATGGGGTTGAAAGTTTGAATGAAAAAAGTTTAGTTTTATATTAAGAAATTTCATATTGCGTAAACTAATTTAGAATAAAAATCTAAGAAAAGTAATTCCAGGATTTTTCAAAATTCACCTCCTAAAGAGTTTAAATGGGGCTCCAAAGTTTGTATGGTGAAACAAAATTAGTTGGACTATTTTATCCGAAATTTCGCAGGAGTATTCTGTAAATTAAATTAGAATATAAATAATTAACCTTTATTTAAAATTTTCGAAAAACAAACAAACAAAGGTTAATTATTTATGTTTACTTCCGGTTCTAGAGATTCCAAATTTAGCACGTAGGTTCCTTTAACGGTGTAGGGGTGGTTTAAAAAAAATTAAGTCAAAATCCACACCCTAAGGAGTGCAATGACGGTGGTCCAGAGTTTGTATGGGAAAACTTGATTATTTAAACCATTTTATCCAAAACTTTACAGGAGTATTCCTAAACATAAAAAGATAAAGATGTGTTTTAGGTTGTTGAGAATTCAACCTCTGAAAGGGGTGAAATGGTTAAACAGTAAAAAAAACATCATGGATATCGTTTCTATGGTTTATCGAGTCACTGTGGTGGGAGTCCTGATTGACTGACTCATCACCGGTTAAATGTTTTGGCTTGACTATTCTACCATAAGAGAAAAGGACGAAGCCTGTGGCGGATTACATTATTGTTTTGTAGGAGGGTGAATATCTGAGAAATTCAACCGCTTAATTTTGGTGGCATAATTTTTGCCGAAATTTCTAAAACGTCTCAATGTTATACTTCGCCATTTGTATAAGGTATCGTGCCTCCTTAAAATGACAAAGTAGCACATTGTAACGAATAGAAACTTCGACAAAAATGATGCTACCAAAATTAGGCGGTTAAAATGCTTAGATATTCACCCAGGAAATGACGATGCCTGCGTTGCTAATTTTATTTCGTGTAGTTTATTTGCAATTAAGTATTTAATGATGTCATACTAATATGCTGTTCAATGAAACAGACTTCAGACAGAATGTAATAAGGTAAGATTCTACTTCGGTTTAGGAAAGGTAAGAACTGCGATCCCACACAGAAACGAACGACTATCAAAGTAGGTTTTGGGTTA
This sequence comes from Thaumatotibia leucotreta, assembly GCA_025490895.1. NCBI lineage: Eukaryota > Metazoa > Arthropoda > Insecta > Lepidoptera > Tortricidae > Thaumatotibia > Thaumatotibia leucotreta. The sequence goes on along the minus strand of JALPQI010001197.1, from coordinate 8,554 downwards.
GGTTAGAACTGCGACCCCACATAGAAACGAACGACTATCAAAGGAGGTTCAGGTTAGGTTTTTACATTTTTTTTCATAGAAGTCCAAAATCTACGCGTGCGAAGCCGCGGGCAGAAGCTAGTTAGATATATTTAATAGTTCTCGAGATATACTTGATTTTGTAAAACTTGAGATCCACCATCTTTGATTGGCCCCCATTTTTGTTTGGTAGCACTTATAAATGGCAATCTTGCATTTTAGACGTTTTTATAAGCTTGCCTAACAGCCGTGAAAAGGAAAATTTGTACCTCCTAATTTTAACCATACCTGTCATACAACGGAAATCTTGAAATAGCCCGTATGCCTATTAGCTACCACTTTGAGATGTCTATCATACTTTTTTAACATCCTTATGAATATGTCTAACTACTGTAAAAAGGACACTTGGTACCCCCAAATTATACCGTTTTCTAATTTCAGACCGACTAGCCCAAGGACTAACAGGCTCACCTCTCGGGCGCTGGGCTCGAACAGACCCCTTACGCCCGCGGTGCCGGCCACGTCTCGTAGCTTGTCGCTATCGCGCGGCACGTTGATGGTGGAGTTCTGGTTGCGGTCCGGCAGCCACGTCACCTCGTAGAACGACCCGGCCGGGGTTTGGTGCTCGAGGACCCAGGAGACCGCGCTGGAGATTACCTGGAGGATATAATTGGTATTAACCCTCCGCATACGAGGTGAATAGTATTTTATGCAACCATTGTTTAAGAGAGGTCAAAAAATGTGAGTGGCGATAAACACGAGCATTTTTTGACTCAGTTAAACAATGTTGCATACAACACTTTTTCTACAACCACATATTTTAAAAATAAAATTGTAAATTTAAGAATCCTAATCCATTTTGCTGCACAAACATGTATTTTGTTATTACCTATGTTTATTTAGTTATGTATGTTTGTGTAAGTGAATAAAATTCTATTTATTTATTTATTTAGTCAAACACAATTTTATTAATAAACAAGGTCGAGCGGGAGACGTCAAAATTAAAACAAAAAGCTCGTCTATGGTTTACTATTCATCAGAAATGAAATTTAAAAAACGCGCTGCTGCCCGGATGCGTTCATAGGTAATATAGACTTGTCTTGACATCTATAAGCTAGGGGTTTAAAGGTGTGTTCACGACCCTGTAAACGACAAATAAAAGTACGGGAGTAGAAAAAAATTTTTATACAGAGTGGAACGGAACGACGATCCTTCCCGCTACCAACCGAGTCTACCAACCATCACGATGAACTTTCAGTGTGGGACCAACATCGAAAACGTACATGGAAAATTGACTTTTCCATACTATTGAACTTTAACTTTGTTAATTTTTTTTATATTTCGATGTTGGTTCCATACTGAAAGTTCATCGTAATGGTTGGTAGACTCGGTCGGTAGCGGCAAAAGATCGTCGTTCCGTTCCACTCTGTATGACGTTTCCATACATTCGGAGTCTGGTATAGATGTAAAACTTAAGAAAGTCCCTGTTGTATGTGTGAGTAACGTGTTCGAATAGAGAACACATATTTAAAATTAGTAACACAAACCAAACAAACGCCTATTTTTGTCGCGTGGGTTTCTTACAAACATGATTTATTTCTTACATTTTCGAGGAAAACGCTATACTTCATGCAGGATTCATTTGAAATTAAACGAAATACCAAGGTTACGTAAAACAGTTTAAACTAATACGAATAAGCATTTCCCGTGCCCCAACAGAATCTAAAAAAATGTAAACTTTGCTGAATGTCCATAGCATTTGACATATTTGACACATATCATGAAACACGTTCGTAAATATATTTTTACGTTAATACTAATAAATATCAATAATTTTAACTAAAAATACATGTGAACTCAAGGTTTAAGCTTTAACTTCGCAATAAAATCAAGATTGTGTTCTAGAAGTGCGTGATTATGGAATAATGCAAGTTTTTACGTTCGTTTACTTTTTTTTAACACGTTCGACGCCGGTGACACGCATATGTGACCGAAAAAACTGTACTCCTATGCCAGTGACACACATACGTGATCAAAGTAATCTTATTCTTATGCCACTAGCATTAATCAAGTTCTCACTCCTATGCCAGTGGCATAGAAATACGAACGTTTTTGACACAGTGCTGTGTCGCCGGCATAGGAGTACAATCTTTTCGGTCACACATGCGTATCACTGGCATAGGATTTCTGTGAGATAATTTCGATCGGCATAGTATAAGCACTTAGTGAAACAGTACCGGAGGCGAACGTGTTAAGTTCTACTGACGATTGGCATCGCAAATAGAACACCTGAGACTTCTGAGGTGTCGCAGGCGCGTGGTATACACAGTTTATTAATGCAACTTACATCAGGGTCGATGTAGATGAAGTTCTCCCACTCGTTGAAGGACGCATCCTGGAATATCTTGGCGCAGAAGGACGTCAGCCACACGCTCGATGCCGATTGATTCCTGTGCGAATTATTCTTACTTCAATATTGGGTCAATTTTCAGGCTACATTTAAGGAATGGGTATTTCTTATATAATTTGACAGGTGTGCCACGAGCATGTTCACAAGCTAAAACTGTTTCTAGGAAGTGCAACATTATGATACTTATTTGTGAAGTAGCCCCTGCGTCGAGCTTACTCTTCAAATATTATATAAAAATATAGAATATTAATCTGAGGTAACATTAACTTTTTGTACATGGCTGTGACAACTCACAAAACTACTTGAGAAATAGTCGTATAACTTAGCGGCGCTCCACTTTGTAACTATAATTTCCATCGCTTTTTTTATTGTAATTGAATTGAAGACTACAAAATGGAACAACCATTTGTCACTTGGTGGCGAAACAAGGTGTGTGACATTAAGCCTATCTGACCACCAAACCCATGGCTTGAAAGTTGGCAGACTTTTGACTTTAAATTAACTTTTGTGTTAGATGGAGTACTTCCCTTGAGTTCAATGAATGATGCTGCGAGTGTTGTGTGAAGGACTCACGGAAGCAGTCGGGTTTGGCAGAGGATGTTCATATGGAGCCATCGTCTGTTGCTACACGTGCTGTATAAAGGACTCACCAATCGCTGCGGAACAAACTGAAGCTGCCGTCGGGCTTTATGAAGGAGAGCTGGCGCTGGCATAGAATGTTCAAGTGGAGCCCTCGTTTGTTGCTACACGTGCTGTATAAAGGACTCACCAATCGCTGCGGAACAAACTGAAGCTGCCGTCGGGCTTCATGAAGGACAGCTGGCGCTGGCACAGGATGTTCATGTGGAGCCTTCGTCTGTTGCTACACGTGCTGTATAAAGGACTCACCAATCGCTGCGGAACAAACTAAAGCTTCCATCGGGCTTCATGAAGGATAGCTGACGCTGGTAGAGGATATTCATGTGGTAGAAGGCGTCCTTCTCCAAGGTCCGGTTCCGTTGGTTGATGAGACGCATGTATAGTGTGAAGTACATGTTGGCGGCGAAGCTGAACATGTTCTGTTCGGCGGAGTCCTGGAATATTATATTGGTTAGTATTCTGCCGTGCTAAGTCAAAAAGACGCATCTCTCATAGTAATTCTATGGGAGATGCGTCCTTTTTAGTTAGCACGGCAGTATTGTTCATTTATGATAGCATTCATAAAAGAAGTTTTGTGGCAGTGGAGTTTTTTGTTTTAGTAGGTGTACGAGAAAGAAAAAAAAAGAAATATATGCTAAAAACTATAATAAAACTGTTATTTCTGTGACTTTTACCAGATTTATGAAGGAATTAGCGTGATATTTTATTCTTTTGTGATTTAGGACGAGCTTGACACTAAAAAGACGGTAGTTATTTTTTATAAACGGGCTACTTTACATACTTAAGTTACTTTGTCATCGCAAATAAATGGTCTTGTCGGTGTAAGTCACTATTTTGTTCCAGAATGCTTGAGACTATAAATAACAATTAAATGACGACTTTGTGTTATGAGTTACGACTTACCATAGGTAACCTCAGTAGCGAAGTAGCATTAATAGGCATTGTCGGAAACAGTGGTCCGACGACATCGCCTACTATAGAGACTGTAGCTTTGTTAGAGCCGAAGACATAGTAGCGGTCGACTTCGTATGGAATGATGGGTGTTTCAGTGACTTTCATACATGTATTGGAAGACTAAGTTATAACTTACCATAGGTAACCTCAGTAGCGAAGTAGCATTAATAGGCATTGTCGGAAACAGTGGTCCGACCACATCGCCTACTATAGAGACTGTAGCTTTGTTTGAGCCAAAGACATAGTAGCGGTCGACTTCGTATGGAATGATGGGTGTTTCTGTGACGTTGACATGCATGTATTGGAAGACATAGGCTCGGTTGGAGAGGTCGAGAAGGATGGATTGGTGCCGGTGTTGGGGAAGGCCATCCGCCTGAAACAACAAGTTTGGGTTAGATTCTGCATAGTTATAAGTTTGGTAAAACGCAGCTTTAGTCAAGGTCCTATACATTTCCTACAGGTCCTATATATTGGTCTTCTTTGGTTTATATTATTCACATTCACGGAAATCCTACACCTGCAAAGTCACCTGCTGTCCCTCCAACGTTGACGCGTGTAAGTGGACGTGGACGACCACCTATATGAGTGGACGAGTACATTAACCGAGCGAAGTTCTATGAAAATACCTCGACAGTAATCTTCTTAGTGTACTTATGCTGTCCTTGCAGCGTGGACGCGTGGAGATGGACGTGGATGACCACTATATGAGTGGACGCGGACATTGACCTAGCGACGTGTTCTGAACATACCTCGACAGTGATCTTCTTAGTGTACTTATGTTGTCCTTGCAAAGTAGACGCGTGTAAGTGGATATGGATGTCCACTATATGAATGGACGTGGACATTAACCGAGCTACGTATACTACAAACATACCTAAACAGTGATCTTCTTGGTGTACTTATGCTGTCCCTGCAGAGTGGACGCGTGTAAGTGTACGTCCACTATATCAGTGGACGTGGACATTAACCGAACAACGTGTTCTATGAATGAACATATCTCGACAGTAATCTTCTTAGTGTACTTATGCTGTCCCTGCAGAGTGGACGCGTGTAAGTGTACGTCCACTATATCAGTGGACGTGGACATTAACCGAACAACGTGTTCTATGAATGAACATACCTCAACAGTAATCTTCTTAGTGTACTTATGCTGTCCCTGCAGAGTGGACGCGTGTAAGTGGACGTGGATAGCCACTATAGGAGACGTGTCCTATGAACATGCCTCGACAGTGATCTTCTTAGTGTACTTATGCTGTCCCTGCAAAGTGGACGCGTGTAAGTGGACGTGGATGTCCACTATAGGAGACGTGTGCTATGAACATACCTCGACAGTGATCTTCTTAGTGTACTTATGCTGTCCCTGCAAAGTGGACGCGAGTAAGTGGACGTGGATGTCCACTATAGGAGACGTGTCCTATGAACATACCTCGACAGTGATCTTCTTAGTGTACTTATGCTGTCCCTGCAAAGTGGACGCGTGTAAGTGGACGTGTATGTCCACTATATGAGACGTGTTCTATGCTATGAACATACCTCGACAGTGATCTTCTTAGTGTACTTATGCTGTCCCTGCAGAGTGGACGCGTGTAAGTGGACGTGGATGTCCACTATATGAGACGTGTTCTATGCTATGAACATACCTCGACAGTGATCTTCTTAGTGTACTTATGCTGTCCCTGCAGAGTGGACGCGTGGAGATGGACGTGTATGTCGCCGAGACGGGTGGGTACGACGGGCACGTGGACGGTGTCCACTAACAGACGTCTAGTTGAACCAGTAAACATACCTCGACAGTGATCTTCTTAGTGTACTTATGCTGTCCCTGCAGAGTGGACGCGTGTAGATGGACGTGGATGTCCACTATATGAGACGTGTTCTATGAACATACCTCGACAGTGATCTTCTTAGTGTACTTATGCTGTCCCTGCAAAGTGGACGCGTGTAAGTGGACGTGGATGTCCACTATAGGAGACGTGTCCTATGAACATACCTCAACAGTAATTGTTGGAACATAAACTAAACAGGTTTTAATAATATAACCTGAGCGCCACTTACTGGCCATTCTCTTATTCTGCGTATGTTTATATTGTCTATGCTTTTCTATTTTGTCTATTTACTTGAACAAATGAATACATGTGTCCTTTGATTGTCTAAGACAAATATGGTATTTTACTAATTATTACTGTAGTTAATCCAGCTAGTTTCCACATAAAACCTATCAGGTTAGGGCCCAGATTACGAAAATAATAAGTACGTAAAAATTTTTCGGCAAAAGTGTAAAATTTATTCGAAATGTCGGATGATGAATTGCCGGCAGCGAGGTCTTCAGCGACTAGTTCCGGGATCGCGGTCAATTTTCAAAAGCTCGGTGGAATATCACACTACGGAAACTGGAAGTTTTTGATGCGTATGTACTTGATACACGAAGATTTATGGGATTGCATAGAGGAATCGTCAACCGGCGTTCCCAAGGTCAGTGACAATCGTAAACAACAGAAAACGCTTGCAAAAATATGCCTAATGGTGCTCCCATCATCTTTTTCGCATGTACGTAACGCAAAGACTGGTTACGAAGCTTGGAACAACCTCAAAAAGGCCTATGAAGATAAAGGCTTATGCAGAAGGCTAGGACTGCTACGTACGTTATTTGGATTAAAACTAGAGCAATTTAAAGATATGGAGGCGTATCTCTTGAAGATCACCGATGTAGATCAACAACTACGAGACATAAATGCTCCATTAGATGATGATTTCCTGTCAGTTATTATGTTGAGTGGGCTACCACCAGACTATGATCCACTTATAATGACGTTGGAAAACTCAAACATTAAATTGTCTAGTGAAACAGTAAAAAGTAAATTACTTCAAGAAAATTTACGAAGGGACGATAAATCTGAAGAAAGTTCTATGTTTACGAACCGGGGTACAAGTTCGAAAAGTGTCAATAAACATTCTACAAAAGTTAAATGTTTCATATGCAAGAAACCGAATCATTATGCAAAGAACTGTCCGAATAAAGCTAATAAGAGTGAGAAGACTGATAAAGCGTGGAATGGATCTTTAATAACCGCTTTGGCTGTTGACATAAAGTCAAACTCTTTTTACATTGACAGTGGGTCAACGTCACATATGACAAATTCCAAAACACTAATTAAAGATTATGTTGAAGACTCGCCGCGTTCAGTTACCGTTGCTAATAAGGAAAAGTTGCATAGTGAAGGATATGGAACGGTGGAATTGTTGTTAAAAGGGCACAATGAAACTACGAAATTGAGTGACGTTATATACGTGCCCGGATTGTCAACCAATCTTATTTCCGTTGGCAAGATGGTAGATAAAGGACTGGAAGTGCATTTTAAGAAGCAAAAGTGCATAATTTACTGTGGCAAAGAAGTAATTGCCAGTGCTACGAAGGTGAACGGCGTCTATGAACTGGATATGGAGCGTCAAGTGTCAACAGTGTCACATGGAAACGAACAAGCTGCGGCCTGTCACTCTTTGGATTTGGGTGAGCCTATACCTGAAATCTTGTCAAGTGGTGATGATGCTGCTGCTAACCTGTGTGGAATGAAGCCATCCCAGGACTTATGGCACCGGAGACTGGCGCACCTGAATAGACGGAGTATGGATTTGCTAAAACGAGGTATGGCTAGTGGAATAGATTACACTGATGATAAGCATACTCCCTGCGTAGCATGTCTTGAAGGGAAACAAAGTAGATTACCTTTCCCAAAAAGATCTTATACAAGAGCTACTGAGAAACTAGGTCTAATCCATAGTGATTTAATGGGACCGATGCCAGTTTCCTCATTCAGTGGTTGTAGATATCTCTTGACATTTATTGATGACTATTCTAGAATGACTTTTGGCTATTTCATTAAAAGCAAAGCTGAAGTATTGTCTGTATTTAAAACTTTTAAGAGCTTTGTGGAAAATCAAACTGATTTAAAGATAAAAGCATTACGTTCTGATAACGGCCTTGAATATGTGAATAAACAGTTCCAGATGTTTCTGAAAGAGCATGGCATCCAGCACCAGACAACCGTGCCTTATTCATCAGCTCAGAACGGGGTCGCGGAGAGATGCAACCGCACGACGATGCAGGCTGCACGCTGCATGCTGCAGGATGCTGGAATGGACAAGAGGTTTTGGGCCGAGGCGTTGAATACAGCAATACATATCAAGAATAAGTCACCAAGTAAGGCGGTAAGAGGCACCCACACCTGAAGAACTATGGTCAGGTAATAAAGTCAACCTATCTAATTTGAAAGTATTTGGCTGTGTTGCCTATGCAATGATTCCCAAAGAAAAACGTAAGAAATTGGATGCAAAGAGCAAAATGTATGTATTTGTGGGATATTGCGAAGCATCAAAAGGTTATAGACTGATTGATCCTGAAAACCCGTCTAAATGTATCAAGTCTCGAGATGTACACTTTTTAGAAGATAAAATGTATAAAGATATAAAACTGAGTCAGCAAACCCCTATTACTGATTGTCAGTTACATTTAACTAGCGATGGCATGGATGAAAC